>PVLC010002578.1:41614-112107 GCA_004027655.1 Graphiurus murinus
TTGCCATTCTGATTGGGGTTAGGTGAAATCTCAAGGTAGTTTTGATTTGCATCTCTCTGATTGCTAATGATGTTGAACATTTCCTCATACATTTACTGGCCATTTGTATTTCTTCTTTTGTGAAGTGTCTATTTAGATCTTTTGCCCATTTTTTGATTGGGTTATTTGTTTTCTTAGCTGTGAGTTTCTTTTTTTTTTTCTTTTTTTTTTTTTTTTTCGGTACTAGGGAATGAACTCAGGGGCATTCTACCTCCGAGCTATACCCCCAGCCCTATTTTTTATTCTTTATGTTGAAACAGGGTCTCACTAAGTTGCAGAGTGCCTCATTAAGTAGCTGAGGCTGGCCTCGAACCCGGATCCTCCGGTCTCAGCCTCCCAAATGCTGGGATTACAAGCGTGAGCCACCACGCCCGGCAAGCTGTGAGTTTCTTGAGTTCTCTGTATATCCTAGATATTAGTCCTCTATCAGAAGAGTAGCTGGCAAAACTTTTCTCCCACTCCATGGGCTCTCTGTTGAGGTTCTTGATAGTCTCCTTTGCTGCACAGAAGCTCTTCAGTTTAATGCAATCCCATGTATTGATCTTCCTTTGAGTTGCTTGTGCTTTGGGGGCCCTCCCAGCTATCAAGAGATCGTTTTTACCATCTTCTTATAGGATTATCTAGAGCAGGATTGATTCCAAAATGTATTTTGGACAATACAGGGTTTGAGGATGGGCTTGGTACTAGCAATCTCTAATATCATTTTCTATAGGAATAATTCACAAATTAACACTTTTGTGTGTATCAGCTTATTTGGGGTAGAAACAAGGTAGGTACCAATCCCTAGACTGCTGTTTTAAACCAAGACCCAAAGATGCTGAATATTAAGGTAGCTAGAAGCTCAACTGATCAGAACAGAGTTTATATATCCCCTGCATGCTCTTCTCCTTTTATAACACTGTCCAGTCACCAAGAGAAGGGGAAAGGATGTGGCCACCCATGGCCAGACACTAAAACTGAAAACAACTTCACAGATACTCATGCAGTAGAATACTACACAGCAATTAAAACAAACACACAAACAAAAAACCAGCTACCACAGTTAGACATGGTAGCATATATCTGTGATCCATCCCAGGACTTGGGAGGCTAGGACAGGAGGATTGAAGGTTCCAGGCCAGCCTCAACAACTGAGTGAGACCCTGTTTCAAGCAAAGAAAAAAAAAAAGAGGCCAGGGGTAGGGCTCAGAGGCAGAACACCCCTAAATTCAATCCCCAGTGCCACCAAAAAATAAAACCTACCACTACTACTGCTATATGCAACAATGTCGATGTTATTCAATATTAGTAAACAAAGTAGGATAAATCAAAGAAGCCAAGTACACAAAATACTCTGTATAATTCCAATTACATAAAGTTTAAACACAAACAAAATGAATTTATATTGTGAGAAATCAGAACAGGGTAACCTTGTGGAGAGTACTGACTAGAAAAGAGTATGTGGAAGTTGAAAGAGTGCTTTCTTAAAAAATAAAAAATAAAAAAATAATAATAATAGCATATGTCCTGAGCTGCATGGTGGTAACACCAGTGAATTCTTTTTTCTTTTTTTGTGTATACACATATATAGTACTGAGGATTGAACTCAGGGGCATTCTACTTTTTTTTTTTCCATTGGTACATTGTAATCATACATCTTTGTTAGGTACAAGCTGGTAAAGGCATATATACACACATTTCTCATTTAACCCTTCCCCAATTCCCGCCCCACTTCCTCACCTTCCGTCCTTCTCAGGTTCAGTTTAGTGAATGACTTTGTTATGTTTGTGAAAGTACACTGTGTGAGCCGGGCGTGGTGGCGCACGCTTGTAATCCCAGCATTCGGGAGGCTGAGACCGGAGGATCCGGGTTCGAGGCCAGCCTCAGCTACCTACTGAGGCACTCCGCAACTTAGTGAGACTCGGTTTCAAATAAAGAATAAAAAATAGGGCTGGGGGTATAGCTCGGAGGTAGAATGCCCCTGAGTTCAATCCCCAGTACCGAAAAAAAAAAAAAAAGAAAGTACACTGTGTGCATTAGGGTGTCCACCCCCCAGCACCTTCAGTTAAGTCACCTTCTTTGCTCATCTAAGGTTTCTCCTTCTTCATCTGGAGGGGGGCATTCTACTTCTGAGCCACACTCCCAGCTCTATTTTTTTTTTTTTTTTTTTTTTTTAAAACAGGGTCTCAAAGTAGCAGAGGGCCTCGCTAACTTGCCAAGGCTGGCCACGGTCCTCCTGTCTCTGCTGCAATCCTCCTGTATCAGTCTCCCAAGTTCTGGAACATGCTCAGCTTCATTTTTAAATTCATTTAGCACTGTTCAATAAGTGTATAATCAAAGTTTGTACACTTGCCAGGTGTGATGGCACATGCCTGTAATCCCAGTGACTTGGAAGGCTGAGGCAGGATGGCAAGTTCCAGACTGGCCTAGGCAATTTAGCAATAGCAGCACAATTCACAATAGACAAATTATGGAACCAGCCTAGGTGTCCAACAACAGATGAATAAATCACAACACTGTGGTATATACACACAATGGAATTTCAGTCAGCCATAAAGAAAAACAAAATTACATCATTTGCAGGAAAATGGAGGGAACTTGAAAATATTATACTAAGTGAGGTTAACTAGTGTCAGAAAGCTAATAGTTGTCTGTTTTCTCTCATATGTGAAGCTAGAGAGAAACTGGGTAACAAAAGAGACCTCAGATAAAGGAATATATACTCCAATGGAGCGATAGAGTGGGCTTTAGGGAGGGGAAAAGGGGAGATAAAGAAGTAATAAAGGTAATGGTTTAAATAATGCTATGTATAAGTATGAAATTATTAATACCAATCTCAATGACAGGTATAGGGAAGAGGAGGGGGTGGGGTGAGGTCTGGAAGGAAACACACCAAGTGCTGTATGCATGTATGTTCCTATCACTCTATCCCTCATTACAATGCACCGATAAAAGTATGAAAAGGGAGCCGGGCGTGGTGGCGCACGCTTGTAATCCCAGCATTCGGGAGGCTGAGACCGGAGGATCCGGGTTCGCAGCCAGCCTCAGCTACGTAGTGAGGCACTCCACAACTTAGTGAGACTTGGTTTCAAAATAAATAATAAAAAATAGGGCTGGGGGTATAGCTCAGAGGTAGAATGCCTCTGAGTTCAATCCCCAGTACCGCAAAAAAAGAAAAAAAAGTATTAAAAGGGGAAGGGGACATAGCTCAGTGGTAAAGTGCCCATGGTTTCAATCCCCAGAACCAAAAGAAAAAAAAAAGTTTGTGCATTTTACAGTATGTTAGATTCCATCCAAGAATTTGCAAAGGGTAGTAGGAACTACCCCAAATTAATTGCACAAACTTACACAATGACCAAACAGCAGTCTTTATGTGCCAGTCACCAGGTAGGCCCAGTAGAACACCCATGTTCAAGTCCCTGTTTGACCACTGACTATGCTCTTTGAAGGTTGCTGGGACTCTCTGCACCTCGTTTCTTCATTTGTGACATGGAGATCACAAAAGGTTGTTGTGAGGATTAAATCAGTTCCTAAACGTAAAATGTTGAGAACTACACCTGGCATACAATACAGTAAAATTGCAATACGCAGCTATTTTTACCATGGAATAAGAGATCATCCTATACACGATAAATGACAAAATACCTGTCTTCAAGTAGCTCAGAGGGAAAACAAATGTCTGCATTAAGCAGCCAGAGTGAATTTTAAAGAGGCAGAGAAGCTCCTGCTGACCCTGCCTGAGCCAGAAGCAGTGCCCACCCAGCCAGGCCCACTCTTTCCACTGGACATCAAGGTTCTGACCAGGCATGGGAAGAATACCTCCAGCCACCACTCGTCCCCTGCTTCTTTGTGGATTAACTTCCATTCATTCTTCAGGTCCTGTATAAAAACTCCTTCCTTCCAGTGCAGGCCCTCTGACTACAGCCCCTACTCCTGGGTGGAGTTCAGGCCCCTACCCCTCCCCCAGTAAATATCATCCCAGTTGTTATGCATGGCCTGGCATATCACAGGTGCTAAAGTAGCATAAACATAAATGCAAAGGAACTGACCCTAGATGGGGAAAGGGCAGAGGCCAGATAGCTAAGATATCAACAGAGATGGTAATGTACTGGGGTATGTAGGACCAGGTACACAGAAGTGGAGTAACCACAACCCAATACTGGAGAACAGTAGAGCCAGAAAGTGGAGCAGACTTTTCCCCATGCTTTCTCCCTGCTGCTCTTCCAAGACAAGGAGTCACTACCCTGGCAACACTCCCTTAGGCCCAGCATCCTGGGAATTTGCTATAGCAATGGGGCAGCCCTGGGTACCCTAACTAAAGAACAGAACTGTGTAGAAACCATTACCAGGAAAATGCCTACCACCAGATGAAGATAAAATTGAATGAATTTATACCCTACCCTCCTACAGGCCATGTTGCTTGGTCTTAACCTTTGAACCTCTGGTTCAAATCCCAGGCTCACCTGGTGAACTGACAAATTTTGCAACTTCCCTGGGCCAAAATTTCAAGTTTCTAGCAATGGATAATAGTCCTGATCACATAGGCTTGTGCTGAAAATTCAATGAAAGGATGTCTGCAAGCCTCTTCCAACAGTGTCTGTCCCACAGTGAACACTGGACAAACATTAGCTGTTACCATGGCAACACGAGAGGGGGAAGTGGGGCAATCCTGGTGAATAAAAATCCCTCAGCTTTTCTGTCGTTCAAACTTTCTTAAATTCTGGTTTACTCAAAATGCTCTCAAAAAAATTAAATGCTTACAACATATTAAAAAAAAAAAAAAGCGACAGACACTTATGGGGTGTTAGGGCAAAGTCCTTTCTCCTACAGGATGAGCCATCACTGTGGGTTAGTCCTCATACTGCACTGTCTACATCTGGGTGCATATGTGCAAAAAAAATTAAGGCATTGGGTACTGTACATGTTTGTCACATGATGGGGAAGAACTAGATGCAAGATAGTCAACAAGCAATATAAACTTAAGTTGGAGCAAGGTATCTACAGAATCTGTATTAAAACACTTTAGGTCCAATTAATAAACTTGATGCCAGCACAATAAAGAATAGCTAGCTGCTTTTGCAGATCAGAGTAAATAAAAAAATCATTTAAAATTTATTTAAAAACAAAAATACTTAAAAGTCAGTAGGAACAGAGGCTACCAAGAGAAGGGGAGGAGGGGAATGACTCATTTGTACAAAGTTCTGTTTAGTATTTAAAAAATTCTGGAAATGAACAATGGTAATGGTTGCTAAACACTGAATAGACTTAATGCCACTGAATTATACACTTAAAATAGTTAAAATGGTAAATTAAATATTATGTATATTTTACTACAATAAAAAAATACAAAGAAATAAAAGTCACTGGGTTTCTTCTCTGGGTACCCAAGGTTATTTCTCCATAATAAACACCATGCATTGAAAGTTCGCAATGGTGTGAAATGGTTAATATACTTTTCCATAGACAAAACCCCTCACCAGGTAGTGATCTGAATCTGAAGAAGTTCAACTGTCTACTTTATGGAGTAGATATTTTAAATTGTTCTATGGGTAGCAAAGACATTAAAATCATCTAGCCATTGTTTTCTCTCAAAGTTGACAGTCTCAAATCTAAATTGTGAAGCTAAGACATAATATTTTGACTCAGAAAATATCTTTATTTGGGTAAGTTAAGGCCTGTCAAACTCCCCCCTCAACCCCCCCAAAAAGCAACTCTCAATAAAATTAAAAAGTTATGGCTCGGTGCAGTGGTGCACACCTATAATCCCAGTACTTGGGAGGCTGAGACAGGAGGATCACAGGTTCACGGCCAGTCTCAGCAACGTAGTACGGCCCTCTGCAACTTACTGAGACCCTATTTCCAAATTAAAAATAAAATAGGGGGCCGGGCGTGGTGGTGCACGCTTGTAATCCCAGCATTCTGGAGGCTGAGACCGGAGGATCCGGGTTCGCGGCCAGCCTCATCTACCTAGTGGGGCACTCCGCAACTTAGTGAGACCCGGTTTCGAAATAAAGAATAAAAAATAGGGCTAGGGGTATAGCTCGGAGGTAGAATGCCCCTGAGTTCAATCCCTAGTACCGCAAAAAAAAAATAAAATAAAATAAAATAGGGCTGGGAGTGTAGTTCAAAGGTAGAATGTCTCTGGGCTCAATATGCAGTATCACAAAAAAAACAAAAAATCATTTGACTTGGTTTATCAGGTTACTTTTTTTAAAATCACCACTGACATGAAAATAATTTCACAAGTTGAAGAGTCATCTATATTAAACACCAAGTCTAAGTATTCTCTCAATCCATTCATTTTGGCCCCTCTAATTCAATCTCATGAGGCAGATAGCACAAAAGTCTTAAATTATTCTCTTAAGAAAGCAATGCATAAAGTGTTTCATCAGGTAGCTAAATTTCTAAGAACTTTCTTTAGCTCATCCATGCTACCTTCTTTCTTTCATTTCCTCTTTCCTTCAGAAAAAAACTTTTCTGAGTTGTGACCTGTGTCTGGTTGATCATCCCACCTCAGCTACCCAGCACCCAGTGGCCTGGTTTGATGCTCAGTGCCCTGAGATGCCCCGGTGGGTATTAAGATCACTCTGCACACACCTGGCACCCGCTGAGGCCGGATTGATCTGGAACAGATGTGTGGCAGATTAGCCCATCAATCAGCACTGTTTTAACAAGCTGAAATTCGAGGTTGCTCATAAAATAGTATCTCTAAGTTTACTGTAAGAAGCCATTGCTTTCAGACAGCTTTGTATTAAAAACTTAGGAAGTTCAGTCCTTCCAACAGTATTCCACAAAAAGAACCTGGGTTGGCCACAGAAGTAAAACAGGAATAGAGGAAAACACACCTAGAAAATTTCAGTTAACTGACAAATTCAAGTTACGAAATTAAAACACGGACACTTCTTTTCAATAATAAGAAAAATTAAATACAAACAAAAAGCCTCCCTATGCCACCTCAGCATAAACTAAGCAACAGCTCTCCCCATTTCTGTCTTACAAAATAAACTACACGCTAATTAAACTGAGTGAATGTGAAACATGGTTTCCCTTAAAGGGACTCACAGAGACAGATGAGCTTCATTTTGGAAGGCAACAAGGTGGAACTGCCTCCCTCCCTCAGAACCCCTACAGGAGTCAGACCTGCCTTCCTTTCTAGCTAGAGCATGTGTGGTGGTTATCAAGCCTCCAGGCTGGAGAGAAAAGAACTGTTCCCCTGTGCACTAAATTGCCAGCAGCACCTGGCCAGGGCCAAGCTGAATGAAAGCTAGGTGCAACCCTTGCTAGGCTGCTAGAGAAGCCCTTGTATCCCCTTTGGCTATTTCTGAATATCTGGTACAGAGTAGGTCATGCATACCCACTTAAAAGCTGAATTCTGCCCATTTAAGGCTATATTTACTACATGCCATTTTTTTGCCTTACCAAGGAAGCCAAGATAAAGGGGGAAAAAATCAAAGAAAATTTCCCACAGTTAAATAAATGAGTATAATGAATTTCATTCTATTGCACCTCATACATCAGATCTAAAGAAATGTAAAAGGAAGGGTTAATTCTTCATAATCACGCTGTTAATGTTAACCCCCCCCCCCGCCTTGGCTAGCATTCTGAATCCTGAGAGAACTTACACATGGTGATGTTTGCAATCTTCTGGTATAAACTTCACAGCTGTGGATTTGACAACCATAAAAGATAAGAACACTTGACATAAGACAGTCTTGGGGAAGTAGGAGAGTCTGCAAGGTAACACTATTCCAAGATCCTGACGATTAGAGATGTTTTCCAGAGCATTAGTTTCTCTGTCAAGAAAATTGCAACCACCACCAAGCAGGAACATGCTGAACCTATAAGCATTTACTTTGCTAGCTTTGACAATAATTCAATATATCTAAAAGCAACCACACTGTGACTGAAAACAAAAAGCAACACCTACCTACTGAGGAAAAAATTACACAGAGGGGACAAGAAAGATTACTGTTACTTCTTGTTCGGCCTTGCTGTAGTTTAAAAGCAAGGATCAGCATTTCTAGGTGTAAAACTCAATTATATCTGCAAGCCATGACTTAGGTTGTGTGTGGGGGGAGGGGGTGGCACACAGAACACAAGAACACAATTGAATCAACACTCCAAATCCACTCTGCAAATCACATGTGGATATCTACAAGGACTTGGTCTCCCCATCCTGTTCTCAGATACTTCCCCAACCGGACTTGTACTTGCATAAACACACCTGCCTATGATGGTCACAGTTGTTTCCCAAAGGTGGCTACCAGGCATTTCAGTATTAAAGTTTTGGGAAATACCTGGAAGGATGTCACCATCACCAAAACCAAGGTGGCAGACCTGAACATGAAGGCTTCCAACAGGGCTACTTTTTTCTCTAAGCCTTGCTCCAGAAACCCTTGGAAGACACTTTGTCCCCTTCCAGATGAAATGTATCAGGAACTTGCAGGTATATGCTACAAGGTAGCCTACAATATGACCCATGGCCAGAAGGCAAGGGCTCAGGACACACACTAACTGAGGTGCCCCCACCCAAACTATGTAGTGTATCTATTCATACATGCAGTCTGCTTAACTATCCACTGTGACCATGGTGTTTGTTGTTATGGTAGACAAGGTGCAGGTGGCAATATTCACCCTCTCATCCTAGAACAAAAGTGTGTGTGTGCTTCTAGAGCCAACTCAACACCCTCCCTGTGTCCCCCACATGCAGGCACTGAGGGATGCAGTGAGGAATGCAAATTCTGTTCCCTAAGGAATTTCCCCATCTACTGAGGAAGATGTATGTGGTGGAGGGTAAGTGACAGGTGGGTTCTGAGAAGGTAGGTGTGTGGCAGACAAAGGTGCAGTGCCAGGGCACTCTGGGGAGGGGTCTGCAGAGAGAATGCAGCCCTGTCCACTTGAATTTACAAGGTAAAGGGGGGGGGGGAGCAATTGAGGGCAGGAGTGAGGAGCCAGGGAAAGCTATTGAAATTCTGGGAGCAAGTTTAGGTAACTGTGAGCTTAAAGGACATGCACAAGGTTGCAGGCATAAGAGGGAGACAGCTGAGAAGCAAGCAGGGACCAATCATGTAGAGCCCGATAAACCACCGGAAAATTTACCTGATTCCAGAGGGCAATGGGGAGCCACTGAAAGTTTCTAAGCAAACAATGACTCCTTCAGATTTGTTTGGGCTCTAGACCAGTCTAGCTGGTCTTGAACATCAGTCACTATGAGCCAGATACTCAGATGGTATGGATTCTCTAACTAGTCCCCACTTCCAGCAAAGACATAAGGAGAGCACTGTAAAAGATCATACTAATCGCCTTATGGTTTTAGGCTTTTTTTCTTTTTTAAATTAAGTTCAAATTATATGAAACACACAGTAGGTATATAACAAATGTGAAAAACTTAAATGTAGAAGAAATACACAAGGACAGCCTCTTTAAGAAGATTTGTATACAGTCAAGACCTAAATGTGAGATCACATTTTCCCCAAAGCTGTGTCTCAAGGTGGGTGTTTCCAGAAGAATCTAAAATATTTTTTCTATATAGGAAAACAAGACACCACGCCCCTTTACAAGGGCAATGTCAATCTAACAGCTTCAGTGAGCCTGTCAAAATGAAGTCTTAAAAAATGGAAAACAACATATTAGGCTTCCAGAGTAAATAATCCAAAACACACAACACTAGCTATAGGATGTCTTTTACTGGTTAAAGAAACCATTACACTGTTGATGTTTAAAACAGTTAGGCTTTTTAATCATGCCATAACAACATGTTTTTCTACTATCACTTCAAAACACTTTTGTATTTTTGTATTTCCCTAAACTTCTCTAATGAATGATTAATTTTATAAGCAGAAAGACACTTAAATACTAGTGGCTTTATTATAGGCCTTTATTTCAAAACCAAACACATGCTGAAGTCTGGACCTGTCTAGAAGGTACACACCCTAAGGAACCAGGCGAGCCCTGCTTACACACTGAGTACACGAGCAACCAGCTTAGAACTTTGCGCTCATTTAGTTACTGCCCACAGCTGTATTTCCTCACCTCTGCAGTGACCACCACCCCTGATCACCCTGACTGTGGAATCAGGTAATCCAAAGTCACATTCTCAACTCAGAGTTTATGGCAGACAGATCTAGTGTAACAGATAAAAGTGACTCCAAAGGGTGACTAAGCATCTGCGTTTTATTTATTTCCCCCACTCCGAGAAAAGAAATTGTGATCTATAATCAGTACCCTGGTTCCACTACTAATTTGATGGGTAAAATTGGATAATCGCTCAAAACATTCAATTCTACCTCTAAGCCCCAAATAAAATGCACTGGAGGCAAGCTATAGCTCCCATACACCAGGCACCCATGGACACGGAGGACTTTCTGCAGCTGATTCTTCCCCACAGACAATATTTACCTATATTATACAGGTACTGAGAACACAAGCCCATGAACCAATCCTTTATGAAATGGAGAGCTTGAACAGAAGTAACATTTAAATATCAGAAGAGAGAGAAAAGATCATTGGCTAGAGCTTCTATTGGCTTTTGGATTTGGCTGAAAATATAAGACACAACAAGATAGTACCTCATACCAAGTAGAACAGCTCAAATCTAGAACACAAATGTTGGTGAGGATATGAAGCAACAGCAACTCTCATTCATTGCTGGTGGGAATGCAGAATGGTCTAGCCAATTCGGAAGACAGCTTGGCAATTTCTTATAGAATTAAATATACCTCATCATCTAACCAGCAGCCATGCTTCTAGGTATTTACCCAAATAAGCTGAAATCTCGTCCAGACAAAAACCTGCACATACCTGTCTACTGCAATTTTATTCTTAACTCCCCAAACTGCTAAGTACCTATAATCCCAGCTATTCAGAGAGGCTGAGGCAGGAGGACCATGAGTTCAAGGCCAGCTTCGGCAACACAGCAAGACCCTGTCTCAAAAAAAAAAAAATTACCAAAACTTGAAAGCAACCAAGATGTCCTTTAGTAGATAAATGGGTAGTTATATCCAAATGATTAAATAGCAGTTAGCACTAAAAAGAAATGATAAAGATATGGGGGAGAAGAAAAAAAGAGGAACCTCAAATGCATATTACAAAGTGACAGAAGCCAATCTATAATGTCTGTGTATTACATGATTCCAACTATATGGCATTCTGGGAAAGACAAAACTATGGAAAGAGTAAAAAGATAAGTGGTTGCCAGGTACTGGGGGAAGGGAGGAATGAACAAGGATTATTAGGCAGTGATACTATTCTGTGTGTGTGTGTGTGTATGTGTGTGTGTGTGTGTGTGTGTTTTACTGGAAATTGAACCCAGGGGCATTCTACTTCCAAGCTACACCCCTGGCCCTATTATATTTTTATTCTTTATTTTTGAAACAGGGTCTCACTAAGTTGAGGAGAGCCTCTCTAAGTAGCTGAGGCTGGCCGCGAACCCAGATCCTCCCGTCTCAGCCTCCCAAGTACTGGGATTACAAGCGTGGGCCACCATGCCCAACTACTATTCTGTGTGATAGTCTAATGGTGGATACCTGTCATTAGACATTTGTCCAAACCCATGGAATACACAACTCCAACAGTGAGCACTAATGTAAACTATTGACTTAGGTGATAATGATGTGTCAATGTAGCTTCATCAACTGTAACAAATGCACCACTCTCCGATGCCAAGATGCTGATGGTGGGGGAGGCTGCACCTGTGTGGGGACAGAATATGGGGGAAATCTCTGACCTTATGCTCAATTTTACTGTGAACCTGAAGCAGCTCTAAAAAATTTAAAAGGGGAAAAGAGAGACCTCTCTCTTCTCCAGGGCATGGCTGAAAGGCAGGGTGCCTTCCTAAATATGTTCAAGGAAAAGAAAAGTGAGCCATAAGTGCCTTTAGAGCTCATCACCATGAAAGTTAATTTCATAATTAGAAGAACTAATAAGAGCCAGGAAGGCGAGTAATAGGACTATGGTGCCATCTCCTTCAAATCAACTGAAATAGTGTAAAAATCTGAATATCTGGGCCTTGTGTCAAATATCCCAGGCAGCTACCAGCACAGGCAACACCTAAAGTCGTCAGACTTGTCATGAGTTCTTACTGGCCCATTTCATGGAGTCACACCTGAGAGTCAAATCCACTCCAACATAATTTGGGGCCTATATCACTTAACAAAACCCTCCAAAGCTGAATTGAATCTCTCACCTCATTTGTCATTTAGCTCCTCAGTCACACCAGCCAGGTACTACGGACCTATTTGTCTCCCTGAATACATTAGAGATTAAAGAAGAACTGAAAAGCTTCTGGTATTTACAGACTATCATCTAGAACAATGTTGAAACTTTACTCAGTAATGCCACAGAAGAAAACTTCCCCAAGTATATTTGGTTGAATGTGTTTTAGCTGAGGGTAAGTGCTAAGAAATAAAGTCACCACCGTGCACATTCTCCACCCTAAGCATACAAATGGCCTCTGATCTGATATACCAGGAATGAACACGTTTCTCCCTGCAAAGCCAAAGTGTTTGTGTACAATCTACAGACCTACTTATAACATGGTCAAAGTGTCAAACAGATAACCCTTTCATAGTCTTTCTATCCCCCAACCCTCTCTTCCAAAAACAAAAACAGCCTGAATTGCAAGAGGCTGGAGACTCTGTCTCATGTTTTACTACTTTCCGCGGTTCACAATCTCCAAGAAACTAGGTTTACTAACTCAAACCTTAAATAAATGGCCTCCACCAACTTCCCCCTCTTCTCAAACCCCACTCAGCAGAGTCCTCTCTCTTAGCCAGGAAAGCTGGCGGCTTGGAAGCCGCTGCCTCTGCAAATTCCTCCCCTTTCCTACCAAAAGGGCACTTCAAGAACTTTACAGTCTGGGGAAGCACGAATGTTGGTCCAGCTCCACTCACCACTACTGGATTTGGGCATGCAAAGTGTCTTTCTACTATCAATCGCTATTTAGGTTGCTGATCATACTCAAACTCTGGTGGAAACCCGGTATGGACACAAATCAAGAATGCCATCTAGCTTCCTATGAGCCAGCACTTGGGGAAACACTCACACTCACTAGTTCACCGAAGACGTTCTTCCTGGCACAGGAGCATCCTAGATTTGTCCCATTTCATTTCCGGGGTGAGATCCTCGACCCACCCCCACATTCATTCTCCCTCCCCTCCATCTGAAGCCTCGTTCTAATCAGCCATTGTACACGCAGCTCTGGCAATTAATTCCCTTGATTTCTTGACATTTTCTTCTCTGCTTTTGGCTGGGAAACTGTTTTGATCTGAATAGGGTTGTCTGTGCGGGGATTCTGCATGTTAATGATGTGGAACTGGCAAGGATGTGAGGTGAGAGCACACAGTGTACTTTTTCTAGTTACGTTTCGCCTCATCACCGCTATCGGGGCCTTTCGGAACGCCTGCGAGGAGACCTACAGACTTGATCTTACCCTCTTCTGGAGCCTCCGGGGGCTAGGTAGAAACAGAACAGATGGCCTTCTCACGTCAAATATCTGGACTCGGAGGCAAGATACTCCTAACTACTCCACCTCCGAAGAGGCAAACACACGTACACCTTGCTCAGCCTGGGAGCCACAGCGGCTAGCTACCCTTCACCCTGGTTTCTTCCCCAACCCAATCCCAGCCTGTGTAAGATGCTGCTCTCCTCCTCACTGTACACCGCCCACCTCCCCAGCCCGAAGGAAAGCGCCTCCAACCGAGGTAGGAGCGTTAGCTCCGGTACCCGCCCTTCCCTCTCGTTCCTGGCCAGAAAACTCCACTTCCCGGATTCCCGGCCACACTCTCCCGCCCCCTCCCCGGGCGATCCAGCTAGCGCGGCCCTGATGCCAGCCGGGTGCCCAGCCCAGCTGTGCACTCCCACACCCACACTCCAAGCCAGGCCTGGGGTACAGACCCAGCTTCCTGCGTCTCCCCCAAACTGGGGCTCCCTAGATTCTGGAAGCACCTCTCAAGCATACTAAATTGAAAAAGTCCCACCCCGCCCCCCCAGCCATGCCGCCAGCCTCCAAACGTGCCCTGGAGGGGCCTGCTCCCCAGAGGCGAAAAGGGACGGTGGGTGGTTGCTTCAGTGGTCTCCTCCCGCACCCGCGAGGGTCCTGGGCCCCCGAGGAGGGCAGACCCGCGTGGCCCCGAGGGGACACCTTCCCCCTCCACCCCCACCGGAGGCCGGCGGGTCTCGGCAAGGAGTGTGCTCAGAGAGCCGGGGCTGCCGGAGTCGGGGTGCAGCCCCTCCCGAGGTCGGCGCTGCGGCGCCCCCGGGGTACTCACGATGGTCACGCTGGCTTTGCGCAGGTCGCGGTTCTCCTCCTGCAGCGCCTTGCACTTGAGTTTGTAGGTCTCCAGCTCGATCTTCAGCACCTTGTTCTCCTGCTGCAGCGAGGCCAGGCGGTTGGTGAGCTCTTCCAGGCGGAACGGCGAGATGACAATGCCCCCCGACTTCCCACCGCCACCGCCTCCCCCGCCGCCACCGCCGCCGCCGCCCGAGGTCGACGAGCAGGACGACTGCATGGCGGCCGAGCTGCTGTTGCCCCCCGCCCCGTCCGTGTCGCTCTCGCTGGCGCTGTCCGCCATGGCCGCGGCGGGCTGGGGAGAGGAGAAGGAGGAGGAGCAGGCAGGGAGGCGGCGGCGGCGGCGGCGAAGGCTGGGCTGCGAATGAGTGGGCGCCGGGAGAGCACAGGGGAGCGCCGAGCTGGGCGCCTGGCACCAGGGCGCAGACTCGGAGCGGCGGCGAGAGAAAGAGAGGGAGCTTCCCGCTGCCAAGGGACCTCCTCTGCCAGAGAACAGAGACCCCGCCCGGGCTCGGGCAGTATTGCACTGGGGCTCGCTCCAGCCGGGCCTGGCGCGCTCGCTAGGCCGCCCTACAAAGCTGGCTGCAAGCTCTGGGACCCGCCCGCCGCCGCCTGGCTGCAAACGCACGGGCACCGCGGCTGCGGCCAGGCGGGGCCTGCTGGGCGCCACCGCTCCCGGCCGCACGAGTTCCGAGGGCAGGCCTCCGAGCCGCCGAGCCTAAGCCCCCGGCCGCCCAGCCTCTTCCGGGCTCGCGCCCGCTCCGGTAGCAAAGAAAAAGAAACCTAATGCCCCACCAGCCCCGCAGGTGCCGGGGACACGTGGAAAGGTCAGCCAGGCTCCGGCATCCAGCCCCCGCCGTGTGCTAGGCCCATCTTCTGCAGACGGTGTGCGCGCGTGTCTCCCTCTGTCTGTTTCACAAATTCACGCAGTTTTACCTTCTTGGTGAGCAGAGTGCTTGACTGAGAAGCTCTAGATAGAGCTAAGAGAACAGAAAGTTCCCTGCAATGGGGCCGAGCGGGGTGAAACAGCAGCCACAGGTTAACCTCGTTAAGAAAGAATTTGCAAGAGACACAGCGCCCTTTTATAATATAAAGCACAGAGCACCCAATTGTTTAAGCGATTTGCAACTTTTTTTTCCTCCCTTTTCTCTTTGCACTTTTGCAAACATTTCCAGCACACGTCACGCAGTAGGATTAGGACACTAACATTTGTCTAGTCGGAGAGAAGAGAAACATTTCGTGGAAGGGTGGAAACACATCTCCAGTGCCAATTCTCCAAAGTAACTACAGACTGAACGTTATGCTATACAAATAATCGTGATTAAGTAGGAAAACATAGTTTATTGCCCCTCTGTACTATCTTTGCTTACTCCTAGAAAACTCCAGCAGATAAAAATAAAACAATTACTGTAATGTGGTATAATTTAAGAGTTCTAGCTTTGAAGCCTATCAAAATCAAATACTTCAATTTCCTCATCCTCCTCCCCGAGAGAGAGGTTTACAGGAAATTGGCCTAGTAGGTGAGATGATTCTAAACACTCTACCCTGTTGACACAAAACAGTTTTCACTTAGGTATATATAAAAATTAGAAAGTGAAACTTACCAGACTAGTTTTATTATCCAAGTTTAGTCAGTGGAAGAACAAACACATGGAAACAAAAAAAAAAAGAAGAAGAAGAAGAAGAAGAAAAAATGGAGGGAGGAATGAAAAGTTTTCCATTGTTTTGAACTGTCGCCAAGGTTTAAAAAGCATTAGGAAGAATAAAGAGGTGGCTTTCATGATTTTTATTGCCACTCCCCTGTTATCTTTAAACCTAAATTTGATGTAACAATTAAACTGCTATTCCATGGCTAATGGAAACTGGTACCCTGGAATAAACTTGAGGCCAAGTGTTCCAAATTACATCATCTTTTACCAAGATGGCTGCTTCCATCAAACAGCTCAGAAATGCCAACCGCAGTGAAACCCTAAGTTTCTCCTGGGTCTTTTTTAGTTTAGTGCTAGAGGACTTGTGAACTGTCACTGTTAATATAGCAGGAGGGGAGAAAAAAGGCATTTGACTTGGCTTTTCAAAAACAGCCAATCTAAGTAATTCTGGTACCAGGATCCAGTTTGATTTTCACTGAACTGTATTTCTCTCCTGCTCTGTCTTTTCCCGTCCTGTGGCATGAGACAGTCAGCTTGTTCAGTTGGAAAGAGCTTCTGGAAAACTCACTAGCTAGGTGAAATGGAAGGGTGAAGCTAGCAGGGAGTCACACCAAAGGGGGAGAACCCAGAACATTCTTTCCACTTTATTCAGCACTGTGATGGAATCTTAAGAGTGGGTCTGGCTTCCATACCTCACAAGTTTCTATTGTTCCCTTCCCATACTATCTTAAAGCTTTCACTGCTAGAGCTTATTGCAACAAGGACATTCCTTCCTGGCAGAGTAGGGGGCAAATTAGCTGTCCCTCAACTTTATCACTAAACTAACTGCTTTGGAAAGGCAGCCAGACTGCTTCAAGTCAGCAGAGGGGTGGAGTTTGAAGCTCCAGCTTTCTTAAAGGGCCCATGTCATGGTAAGCTTAAGAACGGATTGGTCTTCAATGGGATTTGGAGGAAATCTGCATTTTGACATGGTACTTGTAGGCAATAATCGTGTTTGGAAGACTTTAGAGGAAAAGCCATCTTCTAAAGCTTCCCTGCTGATACAGATGGGAATAAATTGGAGAATTTTTTTTTTTTTCGCTGTGGTTTTTATTGTTATTGCAAAGCAGAAGCGTGTCTAATTTTCTACTTCTTGTAAAAGTGATTCCCCTTATAAACAGACCATTTATCACAACACTGCTCCGGTAATACTATTACAATGGAAACACCAGTTACAAAACCAATAATATCATTATAAAACTCCTCTGCTTTCTAGGGGAAATGAATCAGAAGAATGGAGGGTATGTAATGCCTGGAGGAAAGGGGGGTGCAAATTTAGACAATCACCTCCATTGGAGAAATAATAAAATGTAGCTTTGCTCTAAATTTAAACCACAAAAATACATGAAAAAAAAAAAGGAAAAAGAGACTTTGTAGTCTAATTGCAAGACAACTCAAAACCAACCTTTTTTTTTTTTTTCTCTTGGTGGTACTGGGGATTGAACCCAGGGGTATTCTACCTCCAAGCTACACCCCAAGTCCTATTTTTTATTCTTTATTTTGAAACAGGGTCTCACTAAGTTGTAGAGAACCTCACTAAGTAGCTGAGGCTGGCCACGAATCCGGATCCTCCCGTCTCAGCCTCCCAAGTATTGGGATTACAAACATGTGCCACCACACCCAGCTAAAACTTTTTTCTTTAAGCCCATTTTTATACCTGATTTACCCTGTTGCCTTAAAACTTTAGGGGTTTCAATAGCAAAATAAAAGATAATGGTATAAATTACAGGAGAAACTTGTTGTTTAATTTTCATGGCTATAAATAAATGGTTGTATTAGAATAGTTACATTTACCTCAGATTCAAATGATTTTATTTAAACTCTAAATGGGTTTGGTGGTTTGAGGACCCACTGTTACAGTTTTGAGCAAGCTCAGTATGAACTGGCTATCTACAGAGTGTGAGAATTTAGATAGAAACATAGAATGTGTCCCTGTAGGGCTATCATTTCTTGAAAGTTAGTTGATACTGTTTATTTAAATATGCCTCTGAAGCTAGGCATGGTGGCACACTCTTGGAAAGCTAAGACAGGAGGATCGAGACCAGCTGAGAACCTGTTTCAAAACAAAAAATAATGGCTGGATTAGTAGCTCAGAGGTAGAATGCCCCTGGATTCAATCCCTAGTACCACAAAAATAAAAAAATAAACAGATAGACAGACCTCTGAAGCCAGGCATGGTGGCACACACTTGTAATCTCAGTACTTGCAAAACTGATTCTGAGAATCACAGGTTCAAGGATAGCCTTAGTAAGTAATAAGACTCTCATCAACCTAGTGAAACTCTGTTTCAAAATAAAAATAAAACAGGGCTGGGGATATAGCTCAGAGGTAGAATACCCCTGGGTTCAATCCCCAGTACCACAATAAATAAATAAATAAATAAATAAATAAATAAATAAATAAATAGCCTCTGAGCCAGGCCTATTGCACAGGTCTGTAATCTCAGTACTTGGAAGGTTGAGACAGGAAGATGGCAGGTTTTAGGGAGGCCAGCCGTAGCAACTTAGCAAGATCCTGTTTCAAAATAGAAAATCAAAAGGGCTAGGTGTAACTTGGAGGTAGAATGCCCCTGGGTTCACTCCCCAGTACAGTACCAAAATAAATAAATAAATACATACATACATACATACATACATACATACACCTCTGATTTAGAGCCTAGTCTCTAGGACTAGCAGGAGGTTTCTCAACATTAGGAATATGAACACAGGATTGGGTACATTTTTGTTGTGGGGACTGTCTTGTACTTTATAGTATGTTTAGTAGCATCCTTTCCCTCTACCTACTAGATACCAGTAGCATGCCAACCAAAAATGGTTTCAGACATTGAAAATATCCCCTGGGGGACAAAATTGCCCCAAGTTGAGAACTACTGATCTACTAAAACACTTTCTTTTGTAGGACGAAGGCAGCTCCATTTTGGAGTGGCTTTTCTAGCAACACATTGATTACATACCACTGAGTCATCGAGAGTATTCCCTCTCGTTTCATATTCCCTGTGTCAACTAGCCAGTAGATCCTGGACCTAAACAACCACATCTACTGTTCCGACTATTGCTGTCTTCAGCCATCCTTTTTTTTTTTTTTAACATGCCTTTTCAATATTTTACACTTCTTAATGTTAAATTTTTCTTTTGTTTTGTTTTGTGGTACTGGGGATTGAACCCAAGGGCATTCTGAGCTCCACCCCCAGCCTATTTTTTTATTCTTTATTTTGAAACAGGGTCTCACTAAGTTGCCAAGGGCCTCACTAAGTAGCTGAGGCTGGCTGTGAACCTGCGATCCTCCGGTCTCAGCCTCTCAAGTACTGGGTTACAAGCGTGCACCACCACACCCGGCTTTAATGTTAAATTAACATGAAATAGTTCACCCCAAGAAGAGACCATAACTATTAAGATTAATTACAAGTTGAGCATGGTAGCACATGTCTGTAATCCCAGTACTTGGAAAGCTGAGACAGGATTGCAGGTTTTAGGCCAGTTTCAGCAACTTAGTAAGGGCCTGTTTCAAAATAAAATAATAAAAAGGGCTGGGAGTGGAGCTCAGAAGGAGAATGCCCGTGAGTTCAATCCCCAGTAGTCCCCTCCTCCCAGTGTGGTGGCTCACATTTATAACCCCAGCACTTGAGAGGCTGAGACAGGAGGATTACAGGTTCGAGAACAGCCTCAGCAAGTAGTAAGACCCTCATCAAACTAGCAAGACCCTGCTTGAAAATAAAAATTTTAAAAAGGGCCGAGGGTATAGCTCAGAGGTAGGATATCCCTGGGTTTGATCTCTAGTACCACAAAATAAATAAATAAATGATTACACATCTCATCTTGATCCTGTTTTTGTTCACTCATTATTGGTTCACAGGAATCAATATCCTTTTTATCGATGACAGTTTAGAGAATTAAGTGCTCAGCTAAAGGAAATTAGATAAGAGTCAAGTAAGAATTGCAGGGGGGAATAATGAAGCCTATGACTTAGGTGTCTGAAGATTTGGTAGCATGGTAGACCTGAAACTTGTCCCGCTTACCGTCCATCTAGAATTGCTGACCAGAAAATTCTTTTTTTGTGTGTGTGGTACTGGGGATTGAACTCAGGGGCATTCTACCTCCAAGCTATACCCCCAGCCCTATTTTTTATTTTGAAACAAGGTCTCCCTAAGTTGCAGAGGGCCTCACTAGGTAGCTGAGGCTGGCCTCTAACCCGGATCCTCCAGTCTTAGCTTCCCAAATGCTGGGATTACAAGTGTGCACCACTACGCCCGGCTCAGAAAATGTTTTTTTAAAATCCTATTCACTACACAGCAGAGCTCAAAAGAAAGTAAAGGGAAATGCCAGATTCTAGGAGCAAAAGAAGAAAGTGGAACAACCCAAATGAGCACCTACAATACAAATCCTGTTATAGTGACCCACTAGAATTATATGCAGCAATGAGAAGGAGCAAACTGCATTTATGTGAAGCCCGGCGGTCAGTGAGCCACACAAACATAAGATAAGCAAAGGAAGCCAGACAACAAAGAGTATGTGTTGTGTGATTGCATTTACGTCCAATTCAAAACTAGGCAAAACTTAATCTATGGTGTTAGAAGTCAGAATAATGATTCTCATGGAAAGAGCAGATGACTGAGAAGGACACTAGGAGATTTCCAGTAGTGTTCTGTAGATTTAGGAACTTGTTACAAAGGTATGCTGATTCACAAAAAGGTATTGAGTTATAGGTAGACTTAGGATGCATGTACTGTTTTCTCTGTGTGCTATACTTCAATAAAATGTAAGAATCAAAAGTGGGGAGAGACTTAGGAGACTGAGGCAGGAGAACCACAAGGTCAAGGCCAGCCTGGGCAATTTCATAAGACTCTGTCTCAAAATAAAAAATAAAAAAAGCCTAGAATATAGCCCTGTGGTAGAATGCCCCTGGGCTCAATCCTCAGTACAGAGGAAAGAAAGAAAAAAAAAAAAGTTGAGGGTAGAGGAGGAACTAAAAGCCAGAGTTGTAAGCCTGGCAACTGAAACTGCAGCACTGTGGGTTATGTTAAACATGGAGTTTGTGTTAAATGCCCATAAAAGACAGGACATGAGCCCTTGGGACCATACAAGGAAACAAGATGTAACTAAGATACACACAAAATATCAGAATTATTATAAAGTCACATTCACACTCAAAGGCTGAACTTGGGAGTAAAGTCTTCCCACTAGCAAACAGACAACAAAGAAGCTTGTTGCTTTGACCGGATTTAGAGATTTGTTTTTTTGGTTTTTTTTTTTAAAGTCTGTTTGGAAAAGTTATAATCTAGACCAAAGTTTTATGGAGTTTAAGGGATTTGCATATATACTTCGTACTACTTATGTGGTCCAGAAATCTCCAAAATGATATGCTATATTGAAAACTGGCCTACATAAAAATTTCTTTGAGTGATAGAAATATGCCATATCTTGGTTGCACAAATGTATACATTTGTCAAATCTCATCAAACATACTTTTTTTTTTTTTTTTTTTGTGGTACTGGGGATTGAACTCAGGGGCATTGAACCTCTGAGCTACACCCCTAGCCCTATTTTTTATTCTTTATTTTGAAACAGGGTCTTCCTAAGTTGCAGAGTGTCCTACTAGGTAGCTGAGGCTGGCCTCTAACCCGGATTCTCCGGTCTCAGCCTCCCAAATGCTGGGAGTACAAACGTGCGCCACCACACCCGGCTCTCATCAAACATACTTTAAAGGGTAAATTGCATTCTATGTAAAATACAATGAAAAATAAGCCGATGAAAAAGTTGTTGGTTCCAGAATAGTAGTGTCACTGGTGCACCTAGCAGATGGAAGTACAAATTCATTCTGGAAAGACATGGTCTCAAAATAAAGATAGGATTATAGTTGGAAATTATAAAATACATGAAGAAGTAATCCATCTTGAATAAAAGCAAACAGTAAAGAGCAGGATCATATACTCAGATTACAACAGTGCTAGGTAAACTAGGCATAGTGTCCCATGCCTGTAATCCCAGTACTTGGGAGACTGAAACAGGATCACAGGGCCAGGCCGGTGTGCATTAACTTATCAAGACTGTTTCAAAATAAAAAAATAAGAAAAGGACTGGAGTATAATTCAAAGTTAGGACACCCCTGGGTTTAATCCCCCATGCCACAAAAACAAACTAATTAATTAAAGAGTACTAGATAGAATTGGGCTGGGTAAAATTAAGTATATTTAAAATAATTAAGAGCTATAAAAGAAAAATAGGAAATATAGGAAAAATCACAGAATTAAAAGCTAATCAGAATTACAAACAAACTAAAATAATATATAGAAATTAAAAATAGAAGTGTTAAAACCTATTATCCAGCCAGGCATGGTAGCTCAAACCTGTAATTCCAGCATCTGGGAGGCTAAGAAAAAAAGAGGGCTGGGGGTATAGCTCAGAAGTAGAATGCCACTGGGTCCAACCTTCAGTACAAAAAAAAATCAAGAACATGCCTATAGTCAAAGACAGTTAGCTTTATTTAGTTTCCTGTAGTAAAAGAGAATACACAACAGAGGAAACACGGGGTAAATGACTGTAGGATGTTGACTTGAACAGGATAGTTTTAAGTGGGAGTTAAAAAAGCAGCTGGTCAGTTGTAGATTCAATCTTGCTAAGAAGTAGAGGAAATTTGGTGATAGTAAATCCTGATAACTTTCATCTAATAAGCAGGGATATTAGTTATCATCAGTAACAAGTTACCATCATTGACAAAGAAGTAATAGTCAATCCTATTAGTCAAATGAATGTTTAGTCATTTTTGTGACTGCAGATTGTTTTTTTCTGTCTGGTTCTAATCACTGACATAAAATAGACTTGACTGATCATTGTTTTTATTCTGTTTGTATTGTCTTCTTTTTTTTAATGGCCCAACTAGCAGGTGCCACCTGAGTGGTTTATTATTTTATTAACTGATTAAATTTTAAAACCCTCAAGAGTTCATTATTAGATTAAACACAACTGAATAGAGAATTAGCAAAGTCGAATATAGGTTTGAGGAAATTAGAATGCAACACAAAGACATATAGAGATGGAAAATATAAGAGACATAAGGAATACAATAAGAAGGCCCAACATAAATCTAGTAGGCATTCATAAACTAAAGAACTAAACTAAGCTAAAGAGGGAGAATGGAGAGACAATATTTAAACTAATGATGGCAGCCCGGCATGGTGGCGCACAACTGTCATCATGCTAGATGTTCTTCTAGAAAAAAGAATTATAAGCAAAAACACATGGAAAGCAATGGGTAAATATAAGCAAACACTGATCATATAAATGTAAAATAAAATGATGAAAATGTGAATTTAAAACTCAATAAAAATGATTTTAGAGAAAATTAAAATACTCAAAAAAAGCAACAACAAATAAGTAGAGAGAAATTAAAGTTAAGGATTCTGAAGACTTGGTTATGCTCAAAAAGAAAGTAGAGGAAATAATTCTTTGAAGCTTTTGTTGAGTAGTATGTGTTAAAAATTTAACATTTAACAATCATTTCACAGTTTAATTATCACCGCTTCTCTCCATGATAGATATATTTCTCTCCAGTTTACATTTAATGCATTTATTATGACCACTCTCCGCTACCACTAATACCTAATACCATGTGATACTATTTCTGGTGAGTATGCTCATACAAGTGTGTACATATGTGTGGGTATGGACTTTAATAGTTATATGAGGAAGATAGAGAAGGGCTTTTTTTTTTTGTGGTACTGGAGATTGAACTCAGGGGCATTCTACCTCCGAGCTACACCCCCAGTCTTATTTTTTATTCTTTATTTTGAAACAGGGTCTCACTAAGTTTTGGAGGCCCTCACTAAGTAGCTGAAGCTGGCCGGGAACCTGGATCTTCTGGTCTCAGCCTCCCAAGTACTGGGATTAAAAGCGTGTGTGCCACCATGCCTGGCTGAGAAGGACATTTTTGCAGGAAAAAAAATATAGCAACAAGATAATGTCTCACTCCAAATACTTTTCAGGCATAAACACAGTACAGTTCTTATGTCCAGTAAAATTAATAGCAGTTACTTTTATTTTTTTATAGAACTGGAGAATTTTATTTTACAGCCAAGAATATACATGCTAATAAAGTTTCAAATTCATTTCACAACATATAACAGAGGATCAATAGCAATACAAATATTTTTTTAAGTGGTGATTTGTGAAAATTACCAAAACATAACACTATCAATTGAAACTGTCTAAATTGTTTCATTAGAGCCTGATGAATATTTTTGAAAAAATAGATTTTATTTGCAAATTAACTGATAACTTAATCCTGGCTAAGAAAAATATGTGAAGATACTTTATAAACTATACTCTCATCCTCTTTACCTTAAACATCTGTTCGTTGATATCCTATAAATTCACTGATGGTAGAGAATGTTTATTTGCCTCGATTTACACAGTACCCAGCACATCATTACAATTACTTTTTTTTTTTTTTTTTTTTTGCGGTACTGGGGATTGAACTCAGCGGCATTCTACTCCAAGCTATACCCCCAGACCTCTTATTCTTTAATTTGAAACAGGGTCTCACTAAGTTGCAGAGGGCCTCACTAGGTAGCTGACGCTGGCCGCAAACCCGGATTTTCCGGTCTCAGCCTCCCAAATGCTGGGATTACAAGCATGCACCACCACGCCCGGCTTAACAATTACTTTTATAACATGTACTACCCTATCGGTATCAAAATTTTCCCAATTGTTTCCAGCATGTCTTTTGCAACTGGTTTCTAGTCAAAACCACACACACATCATTGTATTGTCTTTGGTTCTTTTGTCTCTTCAGTCTCTTTCATTTCAATAAAGTCTTTTCATCACTTAAAAAAAAAAGTCATTAAAATACTAAGACATCTGTAGAACATTCTGCTTCTAGATTGCCCAGTTCTTCCTTTTTATATTGTTTTCATTTTTTCCTCTGCCCTTTGTATTTCCTACTAAACAGACTTTAGGTCTAAAGCTTGCTTGATCCAGGTTTAACATTCTGGCTAAAATACTTCATAGGTAGTGGGACTGCTTCATACTGCAGTCCACCAAAAGGCGCAGGATGTCTGTTTGTTGACTGTAAATGGATGCTAAGCTCAATCACTGAGTTAGACACTGTAGGCCTCACCACTACAGTATTGTAGTGCACCTTTTCTCCCAGCAAATAATCTGTGAGGTGAAAGCTTGGTGCTGGATATATTGTCATCCTGCCTCCCACCATCACTCAACCATGGTGTTAGCACCCCTGGATGATCCTCATTGCAATCAGTAATTTATTTAAGAGGCACACAATGAGCCGGGCATGGTGGCGCACGCTTGTAATCCCAGCATTCTGGAGGCTGAGACCGGAGGATCCGGGTTCGTGGCCAGCCTCAGCTACCTAGTGAGGCACTCCGCAACTTAGTGAGACCTGGTTTCAAAATAAAGAATAAAAAATAGGGCTGTAGGGCTGGGGGTATAGCTCGGAGGTAGAATGCCCCCGAGTTCAATCCCTAGTACCGCAAAAAAAAAAAAAAAGAGGCACACAATGATAATATGATAATAGTTTAGTTCTGTCATTTCTTGTACATAAATTTGCTATCATTCTTTTGTAAAGTAGAGGCTTTGATTTTAACTGAGACTATTTACTTGCCTGATATACAATTTCTATTAAAAGGCAGGATACATGCTTAATTATGTGCTTTTAACACCAATACCTTCTTGACTCTCCATAAAGATACTATGAAGTTTTCTGATGATAATGTAATTATGTTTGTGGCACTGGGTATTGAACTCAGGGGCATTCTATTTCCAAGCTACACCACCATCCCTATTTTATTCTTTATTTTCAAACAGGGTCTCACTAGGTTGTGCAGGGCCTCACTAAGTAGCTGAGGCTGGCCATGAACCTTCAATCCTCAAGTCTCAGCCTTCCAAATACTGAGATTACAAGTGCACGCCACCACACCTGGCTATTTTATTATAGTTAAATGAGAAATTGTTAATCAATATAACCAAAATGATGTAATTTGAGACATATAATGAAATGTGATACAATGTAATGTAGTGTGTGTATGTGTGTGTGTGTGTGTGTGTGTGTGTGTGTGTGTGTGTGTGTGTGTGTGATTCTGGGAATTGAACCCAGGGAAATTCTACCTTTGAGCTACATCCCCAGCTCTATTTAATTTTTATTTTGAAACAGGGTCTTGCTAAATTGATGAGAGTCTCAGTAGTTGCTGAAGCTGTCGTCAAATCTGTGATCCTCCTGTCTCAGCCTCCAAGTACTGGGATTACAAGCATGTGCCACCATGCCTGGCTTGTAATTTCTAAATAAACTGATAATGGGAAGTAAATTTAACATGAAAACTAACATTATTTATTAAAATTATCATTTTAAAATTTTATCAAATGTGCTAAATTAGCAAAGGATCAAACAGTAAAATTCAGGAAAAAAAAGTAGATAAAATGTGAATCTCTGTAAGCAATATTGCACTAAGAAATTTTTAAAATTTAGATACGATATCTACTTTTTGTAGAAAATTGTTTGCCAAGAACAAGCAAAAACCTGAATATAACCACTGAAATAAATTGAATCATCAGATTAAAATGTTCCTTCCCCCAAAACACTGTCCACTGAGAACAGAAAGATTTATGAGAGTGCCACCAATCAAAAAACAAATAATCCCTGCCTTATACAAACTGTTCCAGAAAATAGAAAACAATGCAATAATTCACAACAATTTTATGAAGATAATATAAATCTGATGTTAAAACCAGCATGCAAAAAAAAAAAAAAGGAATTTAAATGCTATTACATTGTTAACTATTCAGCAAAAATGTTCCCTCCTTTTGTAAGCACATAACTAGATAATATCTCCCAAACTCCCTTGTAGTCGGGTGTAGGCATAAGATAATTTTCTCCATAGTGGAATATAAGTGGAAGTAATGTGTGCTGCTCACATACATAGAGTATAAAAATTTCTATTACAATCCATCATGCTCTTTTCCTTAAGGACTCGCTGTAAAGGTGTCCACCAGACTCACCATAGGAAGCACAAATCCAAGCAACAGAACCCCAGCCTGGGCCCCTGAAAGACTTCATGTAGCAGATGTTTACATTTTATATAACAAAGGGTTAGTATCCAGAATATATTTAAACCTCCTTCAAGTGAATAAATAAAAACTCACTAAGAATAAAAAAGGCAAGGGATTTTGATAAGACAATTCAATAGAAGCAGAAAACCAATGGCCAAAAAGCAAATGATAAAAATGTTCAACTTCACTAGTAATCACTGAAATCCAAAGCAATACTATAGTGAGATATTTTTGCGTAGCCTTCAAATTAGCATCAGAATTTATATCTAAGAATAACCAGTGATGGTGAGGTGACAGTAGGAAACAGGTGCCAGGTGTGGTGGCACACACCTATAATCCCAGTACTTAAGAGGCTGAGACATGAGGATTGCAGGCTTGAGGCCAGCCTCAGCAATTTAGCAAGGACCTCAACAACTTAGTTTTAGTGAGAGATACTGTTTCAAAATAAAAATAAAATAGGGCCCAGGGTATAACTCAGAGGTAGAATGCCCTTGTGCTTAGTCCCCAGTACCACAAACAAACAAACAAACACCCTATTTTTGCTTTTATTTATATTTATTTATTTATTTTTATTTATTTTTGTACTAGGGATTGAACCTCTAAGCTACATCACTAGCCCTATTTTATTATTTTTTAAATTTTGAAACAGAATCTCATTAAGTTACTGCGTGCTGGCCGTGAACCTGTGAGACTTCTAATTTTGCCTCCCAAGTACTGGAAATAAAGGTGTACGCAACCATGCCTGGCTATGAGAACTCTTTTATTTCATTCATTTGATGGTAGAATACACTGCAGAACAGTTTAGGAATATCTTGTAAAGTTGAAAAATGTATATTTCTTATATTTAGTAATTTCATTCCTTACTACATATATTCTAGAAAATAATCACATGTACACAAGGAAACATTAACAAGAAAAACATATTTTCTAGAGTAATATGTATCAATGGACAATCCTCAAAATCATATTGAGAGGAAACAAAACAAGTAATAAAAGCATTGCACAGAGGATATAACTTACATTAAGGTCAAAAGTAAGCAAGCCAATTATTTATGAAAACTTACATATGGCTGGGATGGTGCCTACACCACCTGTCATCCTGGTATTTGAGAGGCTGAGACAGGAGAATTACAACAGGTTCCAGACTAGCGTCAGCAACCAATAATACCTTATTTCAAAACAAAAAAAATTAAAAAATAAAATGGATTGGGCATATAGTTTGCACATAAAATTCCTCTGGGTAATCCATGGGGGGGGATGACAATAAAGCACCATGTCCTTGAAATGCCCCTTTCCATTCTCAAGAACAAGCCAAGTCAAGGGGACCTCTCCAGATAAGGGTTACCTTGAAGAGTGCGCTCGCTCGCTCGCTCTCTCTCTCTCTCTCTCTCTCTCTCTCTCTCTCTCTCTCTCTCTCCCTCTCCCTCTCTCTCGTCACACACACACACACCACCACCACCACCACCACCACACACCCACAGTTAGAGCAAACTAATGTTAACTGTAGAAACTGTTTTCTTACACATATGCTAAGTTCCTTGGAAGAAAACAAGCTGATGATGTCACTGCTTGTGGTATTAGGCATTGAACCCAGGTCTGTTCTAGCTCAGAGCTACATCACTAGCTCTTTTTATTATTTATTTATGTATTTATTTATCCTTTTTATTTTTGGTTTTGAAACAGTGTCTCTACAGGTTACTGAGAGTTTAGATACATTGCTGAGGCTGTCCTGGAACCTGTGATCCCCCTGTCTCAGCCTCCCAAATACTAGGATTACAGGCATTTGTCACCACACCCAGCTTTTTGTTTGTGAAACAGGGTTTTACTAAATTGCTGAGGGTCTTATTAAATTATTGGGGCTGACCTTGAACCTGTGATCCTCCTGTCTCAGTCTTTCAAGTACTGGGATTAGAGGCATGCTCCACCATGTCTGGTTCATTCTTTCTTTTTTGAACCAGGGTCTTCCTACATTACCCACATTGGTCTTGAACTCACAATCTTCTTGCCTCAGCCTCCTGAGTAGATGGAATTACATGTGTGCACCAGTCCTCTTAGACAGGATTCTTTAATTAGATACACATAAAATAAGTTTATGTATTGACTGATGGATGAAAACATTGTGACCAGAGACTTGCAGAAACCTAACTGGGTGTTTCCCTTAGGAGAAGCCAGTCAGTATTTATGAATTCAGTGTTCACAGTACTCTATAAACCATATACCCATGAATAATGAGAATCAACTGCATTTAATTAAAAATATTATAGCATGTACTTCCAAGAAATATGCAGGCTGATATCTCCTTAATGAATTTGGAAAAGGGTAAAATAAGAAAGACTCCAAAGAGGGTTCTGGAAAGAGAATGAGACAGGAAGCACCAGAGATCTATTTCCACAGCTAGACAACAGTTACATTGGCAGAACTTGTCAGTTGTTACTATTTAGGAAGTCTGCAGTCTTTTGAAGGCCTGCAAATTCCAGGGAAAAGCTTGCATGATAAGTTGCAGTTAATTTTAGCAAATTTCAGCTCTTTGCACAGTAGCAGGTACTCATACTCTGTCTCAGGCTCATGGCTGGTAGGAGTACATATGTTTCTAGAGCAGCTTGCAAACAGCTTGCAGCAATAGGCAAAAAACAAAAAAAACAAAAAACAAAAAAACCACCCTGTCCTCCAGACATCCAGGATCTGTGCTCTGATCTCTGATTATTGCTTATCAAAGAAGTAAAGAGGCAGATGGCCATTGTTGTGTAACAATGCATTGCTGCAGTCTTTCAACCAAGGAAACTTCTAAGGGATTTAAAGAGCCAATGTCAGGTGGGTGTGGTGGCACAGGCCTGTAGCCTGTAATCCCTGCACTTGGGAGGTTGAGACAGGAGGATTGTGGGTTCAAGGACAGCCTCAGCAAATAGTGAGACCCTGTTTCAAAATAAAAATAAAAGGGCTGGGAATGTAGCTTGAAGGGAGAATGACCCTGGGTTCAATCCCCAGAGTCACTAAATAAATAAATACATACATACATACATACATACATACATACATACATAGCCAATGCCCTTTTCTCTCCCCCTCCACTTTTCTCTATTCCTCCTTTGGGGAGTCCAAATTAAAAAATAAGACATTCAAAGACAATTACATAGCCAGGCATGGTGATGCACATCTATAGTCCCAAAAACTTGGGAAGCTGAGGCGGGAAGATTGTAAATTTGAGAGGAGCCTAGACAACTTAGTGAGATCATCTCAAAATAAAAGTGAAAAGGGAGCCGGACATGATGACATATGCCTGTAATCCCAGTACTTGGGAGGCTGAGACATGAAGGTCACAGGTTTGAGGCTGGCCTCAAAAATTTAGTGAGACTTGGATTCAAAATAATGAATAAATAAATAAAAATAAATACGTTAAAAGGGGCTGGGGTTATAGCTCAGTGGTAGAGTGCTTGTCTGTCATATGTGAGGCCCTGGGTTGACTCTTGAGTACTGCAAAAAAAAAAAAGCTTCCCAATTTTTTTCTTTTTAGGCCCTAGGGATTAAACCCAGGGGCATTCTACCTCCAAGCTACACCTCCAGCCCTATTTTTTTATTCTTTATTTTGAAACAGGGTTTCGCTAAGTTGTGGAGGGCCTCACTAAGTAGCTGAGGCTGGCAGTGAACCAGAATTCTCGGGCCTCAACCTCCCAAGTACTGGGATTACAAGCATGGGCCACCACACCCTGCTCCCAATTTGTTTGTTTGTTTGTGGTACTGGGGATTGAACCCAGGGACATTCTACCTCTGAGTACACCCCCAGTCCTATTTTTTATTCTTTTATTTTGAAACAGGGTGTCACTAAGTTGCGGAGAGCCTCACTAGGTAGCTGAGGCTGGCCACGAACCTGGATCCTCGGATCTCAACCTCCCAAGTACTGGGATTACAAGCATGCTCCACGATGCCTGGCTTCAACCTTTGTTTTTAAAATGTATATTCTCATATGCTGAACAAAGCAGGGTGTGTTAATCCTGAGTGACATTTATCCAGGTTTGTCATTTTTTCCTCCCTCCCTTCCTTCCTTTCTTTCTTCCTTCCATTTTTACTCCAAAAGTAGGAAGAATTGAACTGATCTTATCCGTAGTGAAAGCATGATTCAAGGTCATAGAGCGGATAGGTTAGACCCTCGATGTATATAATTTTAGGTCCGCCATAAATACATATGATAAAGAAAATCATGTGTTCTTTGCTCTTGACTAAGAGTCTACACTGACTCCTTTCACAACTGCTTTGAAATCCTCTTTCATTACTTACAAGATATGACTAGACTGTCTGTACTTTCTATTCTTTTACAGAAATCTGTCTTTCTATTCCTGCACTAGTACCACACTGATTATTGCTGCAGGTGAGTTTTTTTATTGTCTGTCCCACTCCAGTATAGTATGCTATCCTGCAAGTTAGTTATCTTGCAACTATATTCTATATCTTCTACAATTATTGTACTTTTGAAAACTTTGAACTTCCCAGTTCAAATTGATAAATTTTATTAATAAATGTCCATGCATTCCTGAAATAATAATTTTTTTTGCAGTAGTAGGGATTGAACCCAGGGGCCTTCTGCCTCTGTGCTGCACCCCCAGACTTATTTTTTATTCATTATTTTGAAACAGGGTCTCACTAAGTTGCAGCGGGCCTCTCTAAGTTGCTGAGGCTGACCGTGAACCTGGATCCTCCTGTCTCAACCTCCCAAGTACTGGGATTACAAGCATGGACCACCATACCTGGCTTGAAATAATAATTTTTAAATGTCCACAGTATAAATTGTCACTCCTGCTTGGCATGGTGACACACTCTTGTACTTGGGAGGCTAAGACAGGGGGATCGCAGGTTTTCGGCCAGCCTCAGCAACTTAGGCCTCCACAATTTAGTGTGACCCTATTTCAAAATAAAGAACAAAATAAATAAATAAATAAATAAATAAATAAATAAATAAATAAATAAATAAATAAATAAAGCTGGGGGTATAACTTGAAGGTAGAATGCCTCTGGGTTCAATCCCCAGTACAAAAAAAAAAGTCACTCCTAAGAGCACAACCAAGGAAAATGGAACAATTTCTTGTAATAGTTTCTCATCTCCCAAATGTTTTAGACAGGAAAATAAGCTAGAAGCTAAAAACCATTCTGCTGAAGACCTGTTTTTCTGGTGGAAATAAAATAGCAAAATGGCAATAATGGTAATTCTCAGCTACTGTATTCCTCTGATTCTCAATATACTTTTTCCCACTTTTTAGCATCTCTCATATTAGTCTTACTATTGATGATGTTATTAAATTGGCAACAACTTTTGTTCTTAGTGACATATAATATAATGGAATGTCTCAAAATCGATAGTACTTTAGATTCAATGATGTATATTTCTTTTCTTGAGTGGGTCTCTGTGTTTAAATAATATGAACCTCTGAGTCAGCGTTTCTATTAGTAGACCATTTTTAGTTGCTCGCAGGAACCTAAAAAGAAAAAAGAAATGCATTGTAGTCTTCTATCCCTATAATATCTGAATTTTGTTAATTGGTCTCATGATTTAAAAAATCTAATATAATATTCACTTAAACTGTTTTTATTCCAAATAGATGAGATGGAAGGGGGGGGGTACCATGATTTGTATCTGAAATCTTCTCCAAAAGCCCTGGGTTCAAGGCTTGGTGCCCAGGGCACGGCACTGGGTGTTCCTGGGCTCAAGTTCAGTCTCATCTTCCCTTGATGTGTATGCGCTGATCATTTCTAAATGTCTGTCAAAAAGGATAAAGTAGAATCAAACATGCCTAAACTTCCGTGATTCAAACAGGAAGGAATTTTCTAGAGAAGTTTGTATCATCTGGAGAATTGCCTTTATTCTTTGATTCATTAGATTTTTTCAGTTTACTCACTGTAAGCCTTTTATTTTTACCTTTTTTTTCTTTCTTCCCCAAAGACATCAATTTCAAAAAAGATTTTAATGAAGTTGTCAGGAATGACTAGCCACTTAGAAATATAATTTTTTTCCCCCAGCAAACTATTAATTACAATTTGAAAAGGCCTTCAGTTCCTTATTTCCCACAGGAAAAGAATAATAAAACATATATACTATTGGCACAATCAGTACAAAATTTCCTGAGAGTACCAAATTTATGAAGAAAGTTTCTTAATATTTTTGTAGTTAGGGAAGGAATGGGACAGTACAGGAAAGGTACCAAATGGACACAGAAAATTGAGTTATGAAGGTTTTATCTTTAGTTTATTATATTTATAGTTTTTTGTTTATTATATGTATGATATTTATAATTTCAGATCCCATAATGTTCCCTGGGATGAATATTTATTAGAATCTTCTCCAAAATAAATTTTAGAGACTATATTGTAGGCAAAAGAAATACCTTTTCTCACTTGTTGCTAGGTTCATGTATGAGGTCCTTATAACAAAGACAGATTGGTAAGAGAAAAGCATACACATTTATTTATGTTTTTCATGACACAGGAGACTTCAGAAATGAAAACTCAAAGAAGAAGGGAAAGCGTGGTATTTTTATGCTTAAGTTTGATAAAGAGTGGACAGTCACAGAAAAGTGTGACCGGACAAAGAGGGTACCATCTACTGGTGATAAAATGGGGGGATCATAGCAAGTCCTGTTTCTCAGAACCTTCTCTGTGTCCCTGTGTCACCAGAGATAAGGGCATTCCTTTCCTCTGAGTATAGGGAGAGTACCTCTCACATGAGGGTCTCTTGGCCTATTTCTGAGGAAGACAGAAAATTCTTTTATGAATTGCTTCAGAGGAGAGAGTGGGATAAGGCCAGAGGGAACTTCCTGCTTTCGATTTTTCTCAAATGCCAAGGTACCATGTTTTGAGGCAGCGTGTCCTGAACCCCATCAGTATATTCTTCTCTACTGAAAATTTGATTTTTTAAAAAACTTTATATGTGATCAATTCTTAAGAAATGCTAGCTCACTTTTGTGTGTGTGTGTGTGTGTGTGTGTGTGTGTGTGTATGACATGGGGTGTTAAAACCAGGGGTATTCTACTTCCAAATGATACCCCCAGCCCCTTTTACTTTTTATTTTGAAACAAGGTCTTGCTAAGTTGCTGAGGATCTCACTAACCTGCTGAAGCTGGCCTGGATCCTGTGATCGTCCTGTCGGGGAGGGGACCCAATCCTATACCAACAATTATTCTGATTCTTTGGTCACCCTGAAGTATACATCTTAATTCTTCCCAGTTTTGGAATTATTTCTCACATTGTAACCTATTACTCAGGAAAAAAAGAACCTTTTGGGTAGATAAGAGAAGTAAGACAGCAGTAATAAGTACAGATCATACAAATAAAGGGGTTTGATATTGAGATATTGCAGGAGGTTTTATATTGATAATTGTTGTAATAAAATTAATTTCACCTAAAATTGAAGAAACGTAGCCTCTCATGCTCTGGGACTACAGGTATGCACCGCCACACCTGGCTACAAGCTCATTTTTTAATCTTTACATAATATATATTATTCCTCCTCTCAAACCTTTGTGATTTGGCCTTTTAAGTAAGATTATTTTACTGACCTGTAATTTTATAGGTAATAATTTCACTTTTTTTAAACAAATTTACACTTGTTCCAATTGGCTAGTCATTAACGCAGTATATACTAGTTTAATATTCCTCTTCCTCCTCCTTCTCCTCCTCCTCCTCCTCCTCCTCCTCTTTCTCTTCTTACTCCTCTTCTTTCTCCCTCTTTCTCTTCCTTTTCTTCTTCCTCTTCTTTGTGGTACTGAGGATTGAAACCAGGGGCATTCTACCTCCAAGCTATACCCCAGCCCTCTTTTTTTTATTTTTTGAAATAGGGTCTCAATAAGTTGCTGAGGGCCTCACTAAGTTCCTGAGACCATCCTCAATCCTCGTGTCTGAGCCTCTCAAGTACTGAAATTATAGGCATGTGTCACCATGCCTGGTTTTATTTTTTTATTTTGAAACAGGGCTTCACTAAGTTGCTGAGGCTGGCCTTGAACCCACCATCTATCTCTCAAGTACTAAGATTATAGTCATGCAGCATTAGGCGTAGCTTAGTTTGATTTTTTTTTTTTTTTTTTTTGTATTGGGGATTGAACTCCAGGGGCATGATATATCTGAGCCCTTTTTATTTTTTATTTTGAAACAGTGTCTAAGTCCCTGAGGATCTCGCTAAGTAACTGAGGCTGACATGTGATCATCCTGTCTTAGCCTCCTAAGTACTAGGATTACAAGTATGCACCACCACACCAAATTAATTTGATTCATAAATGATGTTTGCAGCAATCATTTATCTATCTATCTATCTATCTATCTATCTATCTATCTATCTATCGTGGTACTGGGGATTGAACCCAGGGGCATTCTACCTCTAAGGTATACCCCTATTTTTTATTCATTATTTTGAAACAGGGTCTCACTTAGTTGTGGAGGACCTCACTAAGTAGCTGACACTGGTCACACACCTGTGATCCTCCTGTCTCAGCCTCCCAAGTATTGGGATTACAAATGAGCAACACCATGCCTGGTTTGCAGCAATAATTTATGATAATGAGTTATTAGCCATTTAATTGCTGCTTTTTGAAACTCTTTTTGTTCTTGAAGATGGTGAGATTTTAGTTTTGTTCTTATATAATGACATAATAATTACAGAAATAAATTGCATTTTGTAGACTGTAATTAAAATTCTGTTTTCCTTTTCTTTCACTGAAAAGATTAGAAACAGTTTCTTGCTTTTAGTTTTTGGGATTTTTACTCTATTTCAAAGAGTAGAAACTATCTTCTCAATAGAAACCACTAACAATCTTTTTTTTGTAATTAAAGGAAATATCCAAGAATTTTCTCTGCTTTTTAAGAATGAAATGTGGTGCACTTCCAGCTGATGAGGATATATACACCTTTGTAAAAGAATGCCAGATGAGGGCTGGGGTATAGCTCAGTGGTAAGGCAGTTGTCTAACATGTGATGGACAAGGCCTTGAGTTCAATCTCTAGCACAGGAAGGAAGGAAGGAAGGAAGGAAGGAAGGAAGGAAGGAAGGAAGGAAGGAAGGAAGGAAGGAAGGAAGGAAGGAAGGAAGGAAGGGAGGGAGGGAGGGAGGGAGAAAATAGGGAGTAGAAAAAGTGATAACAATTGGAAATCAGCATTCTGCACACACTCTGCACCATGGAATAATTGGTACAATCAAGAGTCCTTGTTGTGTGCTAAATGATTGGGTGGAAGGTTGTCAGTAAACAGTGTATTCCCATGAGGCCAAAACATTTTCACAAGATAAAAAGATGATCTTAACCAAGTCACCAAATTTACAAATCATTATTTCTATAATAATGAGATAGGCAGACACTATTTGTCTATTAATGGAAATGAAGAACATAATATCACTTATGAAACTTGAAGACAAAAAATGTTTAACCCAATTTGAACCGGTTCTTTAGATCTAATTTCCAGTTGAAAGTAAAAACAGGTGATAACACATCAAGTTGAACACATTATAAGAAAACTTTTTCAAATCCATAAGGTAGAGCATTCCAAAACTGACTTACCTGGTCTCATACAATACTTAACACCATCAAAGAAGAGTTGGAGCAGTATTCTAGATTAAAAGGTATTTAAGAGACATACAACCAAATGCAATAGTTAGAGTTGATTGGATCTTAGTTTGAAGAAAAACTACCATGTCCGCTGCAATTTCTTTTCAACTGATTAAGCAAACAACAACAAAAAAAAGATATCTACACAACCATCCATGTAAATATTTTAAAATGGAAAAATTTAAACTGGGTATGGTGGTGCACACTTGTAATCCCAGTACTTGGGAGGCTGAGACTAGAGGATCACAGCTTCATGGCCAACCTCAGCTACTTAGTGAGGCCTTCTCCAACATAGTAAGACCCTGATTTTAAATAAAGAATTAAAAATAGGGCTTGGGATGTAGCCACTGTGCCTGGCTTGTGATTCTATTTTTTTTTTTTAAAAGGACCTTGCTAGGTGGTCTTGGTGGCACATGTTTATAATCCCAGTACTTGGGAGGCTGAGACCGGAGGATCTGGGTTTGCAGCCAGCCTCAGCTACTTAGTGAGACCCTCTACAACTTAGTGAGACCCTGTTTCAAAGTAAAGAATAAAAAATAGGGCTGGGGGTGTAGTTCGGAGGTAGAATGCCCCTGGGATCAATCCCCAGTACTGAAAAAAAAAAAAAAGGGCCTTGCTTTTACAAAATGCTCACGTGCACGCGCACACATGCGTACACACACACACACACACACACACACACCACAGATCTCTGAATATAGAAACAATAGATTATCTGAAAAATTAATGTACCCAGAACTCTATGTGCACATATATTAATCACTTTTATGAGGGTTTCCAAGTGTCATTTAATAAATTGTATGGTTCTGGGCCACACTAAATGGAGTCCATTTGTCCTGGCAGCATGAAAATAAATAATTTTATATCTTGAAGGGTATAATGGAAGATAAATTAAGCCATTCTCTCAATGCCAGTAATCTCAGCAGTTTTATTGAATGTAAATTTAGTGTATTATTATGCTAGTCACCCTTCCAATAATCTGCCAGTGAAGATGCCCACAATTATTTAAGCCAAAAACCACATGTCAAATCTATGGGATCAGATTATACTTTCTCATTCTAGAATTGGGGAGCATTGTGCTCCGTGGGGTCTTCTAGATTTCCCCCATAGACATATAGTGTTTTACTAACTGGCTGATCATTGTATTTGCCAGCAGTAATTCTTGGGTTTTACCTTTAGAAACAGTGAGTAAATATGTCCAGGATGGAGTACAGGAATTTGTATTTATAACAAGTGTCCATGTTTGGGAAATACTGCTAAGCACTTTTCAGAAGTATTTGGTTTCTTCTTTCTTGCCAGATATGCTTACCAGGCCCTGTTCTTCTGCCCTATTACAAAATATTTTCTATATCGGCTTCTATTTGTAGCCAAAATCAGAATTAAGGTGAGGCGGGATATGGAAGTACTGGGTACAGATTGTGGAGACTCTTCTACCCTGACCCCACAGTCCCTCTCAATCTGGTCTCCTTTCATAAGGCTAGGTTTTTCTTTTGTATAAGCCCTTTCGATTAGTAGGCCTTTAATAGATTTAGATTTAAACATGATTTTTAAGAGAAAAAATAGAAAAAGAAAGAACTTTGCCATCAAAAGTTGAAAATTCTGCTATAGTTAACTTCTTGGAACCAGAGACAATCATTTTGACACTTTGGGAAGAGCAATTGTAGGGTTGACAAAATAGAATAATTCTGAGATTTTTTTCCCTTCATTAAAGGCCTGGACCAGATAATTTTCTCCTATTCAAGGTAATGGACTCCCTGAATTCTATCCTTAGATTCCTTGGGAGTATCTATGGCCCTCCTGTTGGGAGTCTGTGCCCTAAATTTCTTCTCTGAACATTTAAACTGAATATTAAACTAGTGAACATTTAAAAACTATATGTCAGAGCATATCACTACCCTGTTAAAAAACTCTTCAGTGGCCTCCTATTATAGCTAAAAGTCAGACTTTTCACCATTTTTCTCTTTGAAGCCCTCCATGATTCATCCCAGGATCACCTCTCCAACCTTGTTTTATAACTCTCTCTTATTATCTCCTTCAATTTCCACCATCTGTAGAACCACCCTATCCTTTTTTACAGTATTTACTTTAAGGCCTTTTTTCTATTGTTCTCTGTACCTGCAATATCTTACCTTAATCTCAGGTATAATATAACCTCCTTATTTTCTGTATAGCAGTTTTTTTTGTTTTTTTTTGTTTTTTTGTTTTTTTTTGCAGTACTAGGGACATTCTATCTCTGCGCTCCACCCCCAGTCCTATTTTTTATTCTTTATTTTGAAACAGGGTCTCACTAAGTTGCAGAGAGCCTCACTAAGTAGCTGAGACTGGCCACAAACCCAGGATCCTCTGGTCTCAGCCTCCCAAGTACAGGAATTACAAGTGTGCGCCACCACACCTGGCTGTAACATTTATTACTAGACAGTATTTTTCTGTTTATTGTCTCCTAGTTTAACATCCAGGGGAACAGGGTTCTTTCTTATTGGTTTCATTTCCCAATGAAATGCCCATGTCTAGAATAGTGCTTGACTCAAAGTGGTAACTCACTAAGTATTTGCTGAATCAATAAATGAATAATTGTGCTAGCCATGGTGGTGCACGGCTCTAGTCCCAGCGCTTGGGAGGCTGAGGCAGGAGGAGCCCTTGAGTCCACGAGTTTGAGGCCAGACAAGGAAACATAGCAAGACATCATCTTAAAATAAATAAATAGAAGAGAAATTGGCAGGACCAAAGAGAACCAAATTGATAAAGGAAGTTATCTCAGGGATAGGGATGGTAAGACTGGAAGGGAGGAGGAAAAAGCTGGCATGTTTTACTTTATATTCTTTCCTATCATAAAAGGAGAAAATTGACTATGGGTGATTTTAAGTTACTTTTTGGGTTTTTATACATTTTCCAAATATTCTAAAATAAACATGTTCTCCTTGGAGATTGGAAAAGTGAAATACTATGTAAATAGTGATTATAATTTCTTTCAAGACTTTTATTCTTGGAGCAAACTGGCCTCTGTATTTTTTTCACAAGCATGCTTTGGTTTACTATAAAGGACATAGTCTCTATTTTTGTGTAAAGCCATATATTAAAATATTTTCTGAATAGGTATCTGTTTGGATTTGTTGGAACATCACTAAGGGAAAAACACAAGACCTTGATGGTCTCCATGGTAACGAATTCAGATCGAGATTGATCCCTGAGGATAATAACAGTGGATATTCCAGTACTGAAAAATGTTTTGGATTTCCTCCAGGCTGAGAAGCATCCTGTGCATTTCATTATCTGAGTACCAGTCTCAGGAATCTTCTTTAGCCAAAGACACATTTGCTTTCTAAATGTGATCTGAATCTAAACTGGGGAAGAGCTTACTATACTCAAGCTGTTTTATCTATAAGATCTTGCCATCCCGCAAGTCTTCTCCTATCAGAATCTTATGTGTTCTTTGCTCCCCACATAACAAGTTAATTCTTGGATGAAGTGAAACTTGAATTTTATGTATAATAATCCCTCTTATCATGGGAGGAATATATTGCGAGATCTCAGTGGATGCCTGAAACCTTGAATAGTATCTAACCCTATGTGTATCATGTTTTTTTTTAATGATAAAGATTAATTTATAAATTAGGAACAGTAGAAGATTAACAACAAAAACTAGTAATAAAATAGAAAAATGATAACAATATGCTATAATAAAAGTTATTTTAAAAATTATAAGTCGTTCATTTATGGAATTTTCCATTTAATATTTTCAGATATGGTTGACTATGGGTAACTAAAACCAAGAAAAGCAAAACCTTGGATAAAGGGGGTCTGTTGTACCCCTTGTTTTACTTTGCTTTATAAATATGATCTTTACATATCTATTCTCTTCCTGAAGGTTTTCTTTTTTGGGGAGGGAGAGTACTAGGGAGCCTAGGGGACTTACACTAATGAACTACACTCCCAGCCCTTATTATTTTTCACTTTGAGATAGGGTCTCGCTAAGTTAACTCAAACTGACCTTGAATCTGCAGTCCTCTTGTCTTAGCTTCCCAAGTACTGAGATTTCAGGCATGCAACACTGTACTCAGCCTCCTCCTAAGATACTGATGGCAAAGAACAATTCATTCAATAAACATTAATCAATGTGATGATTAAATTTTTTGGCACGAAGGATCAAAACCAGAGACATTCTACCTCCAAGGTACAACCACAGCCCTTTTTATTTTTATTTTTAAGCAGGTTCTTGTTAAATTGCTGAGGGTCTCACTAAATTGCCAAGGCTGGCCTCAAACCTGCAATTCTTCTGTCTTGGCCTTCCAAGTACTGGGATTATAGGAGTGCACCACCATGCCTGGCTGGGATAATTAATATCAATGTATCCCCTTGACTGAGCCATGGAATGCCTAGATATTTCGCCAACCATCATCTGGGTGTTTCTGTGAGGTGTTTTGGAGGAATTTAACATGTGTATCAGTAAACTGAGAGAAACAGATTGCCTTCTCTAATGAGTGGGCCTCATCCAGTAAGTCAAAGGCCTGAATAGAACAGAAAAGCTGAGTAAGAGGAAACATCTCTTCTGACTGCTTAAGCTGGGGCCTAGGAAGCTGCTTTGAACTGAAATACCACTTTTCCTCAGTTTTGAGCCCCCTAGCATTCAGACAGAAACTACAATATGGGGCTTTCCTGGTATCTGTCTCTGTGTATACCTCCATCCTATTCTATTTCTCTAGAGAACCCTAATATGACAAATGAGATCTTACTGTGTTAGGCCTTAGGCTAGAAGTTGGGTTCCTCAGCTGTCTATCCTGAAAAAGAGGATAGGCTAACTTCAATGCGGCAAGTGTTCTCCATTGAGCTACATACATACAAAATGCTAGGTGACCGCAGAGGGAACCTATTTGCCTAAGGAGTTGAGATGGCTTCATTTCAAGGTTGATGTGAAAAACAACACCAGATTGAGAAGACTGAAGAAAATGAAGTACTTACACATGCAACAACAGGGCTGAATCTCACAGTCAAACTCTTGAGTATATAAAAAAAAAATCAGACATAACAGAGAGCTATGAATAGAGGCATTATAGACACCCTTGAAAAACCAGTTTCTGACACGGAACTCAGGAAGACAGCATCCAGTATGTGGCCATTCATTCTTATGTCACAGTGATGTATCTAGTACATATGACACCCCAAGAGGAGCATTCGTTGAGATCCCCCTCATCTATAACACAAAATTATTTTTTAGCTGGGCATGGTGGCACACACCTATAATTTCAGTACTTGGGAAGCTGAGACAGGAAGATCACAGATCCAAGACTAGCCCCAGAAACTTAGCAAGACACTCAGCAAACTGGCACTGTTTCAAAGCAAAATAAATAAATAAATAAATAAATAAATAAATAAATAAATAAATAAATAAATAAATAAATAAATAATAAAAAAGGGCTAGGGGTATAGAGCAGAGGTAAAATACTTCTGGGTTCAATCCCTAGTACCACAAAACAAAACAAAGGTTATTTTTCAATAAAAATAGTGTAATAATCAAACCAAGCATGGTGGTGAGTGCCTATAATCTCAGTTACCTAGGAGACTGAGGCAGGAAGATTGAAAGTTGTTCAAGGCCAACCTCAGCAATTTAGCAAGACTGTCTCAAAATAAAAATAAATAAATAAATAAATAGGACCAAGGATATAGCTCAGTGATAAATCACTCCAAGTCTTTCCCCAGTACTGAGAAAGAAAAATGATAATAATAAGTAGAAATTATTTTCTTGATGTATTCTTGTTTTATTTTTGTGTGGTACTGGGAATTGAACTCAGGGGCATTTTACCTCCGAGATCTACCCCCAGTCCTATTTTTTATTCTTTATTTTGAAACAGGGTCTCACTAAGTTGCGGAGAGCCTACTAAGTAGCTGAGGCTGGTTGCAAACCTGGATCCTCTGGTCTCAGCCTCCCAAGTACTGGAATTACAAGTGTGGGCCACCATGCCTGGCTAGTTGATGTATTCTTCAGTTAAAAAAAAATGAAAAATGTAAAGGAACACATTTTAGTTTTACAGATATTATTAAAATCTAGCAAATTATTTCATGTATGAGCTAAATTCACTTCTACCCAAAATATTATACTTCATAGTTAACAGTCTTATTATTTAAATTTTTAAACAGAAACAAAAGCTGCCAATAGTCACATTGAATAACAGAATTGAAATAGCTTGTGTTTTACTTGTATTTACAACCAGTTTTCTGTCATTTGAAACATTTTGAATCTATTGTTTATTTTTTTATTTTTATCTTTTGAGGTTTTTACACTTTACTAATCCTTGTGAAAAATTCATAGAATCACTGCAAGTCATCGCAGAATCTTTACTCCTTCAGCTGTTAAGCAATCTCCAGCTCACTTTTCACTGGCACCAATCCTGGCCTCTGCAGACCCTGGGCTTTCTTCATTCTGTTCTTGCCTTCCTTTTGCTGTTTTCTTAAGAACTTTTTCTTCTCATACAGGCTGTATCTTGCCAGTCCATGCTTGGGTTCATTTTTCTTTGCATAATCCAAGGAATCATAAACCATGCCAAAGCCATTTGTCTTGCCACCACCAAAATTGGTTCTGAATTCCAGATACAAAGATGACATCTGTTATGGTCTTGTACATTCTGGCTAATTTTTCCAGAATTTCTGTCTTAGATACTGTTGCCTTCCCAGGGTGAAGGACATCAGTGACCATTTTTTCTTCTGAAGTAGTTAGTTGGTTGACTTTCCTGGTCTGAATTGTGATGATGCCAGCAAAACCTGAATCCACAGTTTACATGCAGGAATCTATAGTAGAAGAGGGATAGAGACAAGAACTATGTGCAGAGTAATATATAAGGATTCTGAGTCTTTATGAACTTGTTCTTTGAAATGAAGGTGTATGGCTGAGTCTCTGTGTGATGGGCTAACCATAGAAGCAGAGTTCTCTGAATTAACTTCCACAAAGAATAAAATGTTTATTACAGAGCAAGTAATAAAAATGTGCCAACTGGATAACAGGTATTGCTAAAACTCAACAATAGTAGCACCTGTTATTTAGAATAGCAGTGCTTAAACTTTTGGAGCTTAGAACATTGTTGTGTTCTTAACAAATTTTGGAGTTCTTTGCTTTTGTTTACATTGGTTTTATCTATTGATATCTACCCTACTAGAAATTAAAACAGGAAAAATTTAAGTTTTTTTTTTGTTGTTGTTGTTGTTGCTGGGGATTGAACCCAGGGCCTTGTGCGTGCTAGGCAAGACTTTACCACTGAGCCTCCACCTAGAGGCCTAAATACTTATTTTAAATTGTCTCCACCTTAAAGAATACATAAATCCATCTATATTAATATGCATATTTATGAAAAGTAATTTTCCTAAACAAAGCAAAATTTAATGAGAAGAGTGGTATTGTTTTACATAGATGTGATTGGAGTAGCATATTACTTTAGTATATAGTCTTGTAATATTTCGCTCTGGTTGAAATAGATGAAACAAATCTAGCCTCACATGAATATGCAATTGAAGAAGGGGGTCTTTTTAGAGCCTCTTTGAACAATCATAGACATTCTTCTTTGATATGGCACCTAAACTTGGCAAGAGGTAGTTTCTTACAGGTTAGTTATAAGGTGCTCTAAAAATATATGTTATATATCTATTAAATTTAGATCTGTTGCTGGCTTATATTTTAAATGAATTGATTTATTTATGTATTACCATGTAACATTGTGCATTGAGATTTGGAAAATATTACTTCCCTGGGTTAACACACCTTTTGCAAATGCTAACACATACCATTTTAGAATAGTAAGCACATCACTTGTGTTAATTGGTGCAAACACTGAGCTCATTAGAAGAGTCTTAAAGTTCACCGAAGTTTTCAAGCTTACAGTAGCAGATAGAAGTTTCCAATATTCAATTTGAGGTTGAAAGCTCTTAGTGGCATCCTTTGATGAACTGAGTTCTTTATTTTAGTGGTCTAATTTAACAATATAATTTATACTTTTTATACTTTGCTCAAGGTTGCATTCCTATCATAAATTCCACTTGGTCATTATATAATATCCTTTATGGGTAAAGGAGAAAGTATATATAATCATCTCAATAGATATAGAATTTTTAAAAAATAAAATTTAACACTTCTTTATGCGTTCTCAGTAATCTAGGAATAGAAGAAAACCTCAAGGCTGGGTTTATTCTACAACATTTGTTAGGAACTATTCTTACCTCTTTTCTAGTCTTTAAAGTTTTTTTTTTTGTAAGATTTGTGTTTTTTTCCTAAAATTTTCAAAGAATTTATCACTGAAGCTATTTTGATTTTTGTGTGTGTGTGTGAGGGAAGGTTTTTAAATGAAGGATTCAAATTCATCAATATTTAAGTTTATTTATATTTTCTATTTCTTCTTGCATAAGTTTTAGTAAGTTGTATTTTCGAGGAATGTGTCTGTTTCACTTACATTTTTAACCAACCTATTGAGATATAATTTACAAATCATAAAATACATCTATTTAAAACAATTCAATGCTGTTTTAGTATATTCTCAGAGTTATGCAAAATCACCACGAACTGATTTTATTTTATTATTTATTTTTTGCAGGGTTGGGATCAAGTTGAGGGCCCTAATAATGCTAGACAAACACTGTACCACTGAGCTACATCCCCAGACATCACAACCTAATATTTTTTTTAAACTGGGGATTGAACCCAAGTACATCCTACCTCAGAGCTACACTCCCAGCTCTTTTTCTTTTTCTTTTTTTCTTTTGAGAAAGGATCTCACTGAGTTACTGAAAGTCTAGCTAAATTGCTGAGGCTGGCCTTGAACCTACAGTCCTCCAGTCTCAGCCTCCCAAGTATTTGGATTACAGATGTACATCACCAAGCCTGGCTATCACAACCTAATTTTGGAACATTTCTATCACCCCAAACACAAACCTCATGTCCATTTGCAATTACTCTTTTTCCCAACCCCTAGTCCTAGGCAACCACTAATTTACTTTCTATCTTCATAGACATTTCTTATAAATGGACTCATTTGTAGTATTTTGTGTCTTGCTACTTTCACTTAGTGTAATGCTTTTAAGGTGAATCTATGTTGTAGGATGTATCAGCCTTTGTTTATTTTTACTCCTAAATGTTATTTCATTGTATAGATATGTACAGTACTGTATTTTGTTTATCCATTCACCAGTTGATGCATATTTGGGTTGTTTTTACTTTTAGCTGTTATAAATAACTGTTATAAATGTTCAAGTGCAGGTTTTTGTACAGACACTCATTTCTCTTGTGTAGATATCTAGGAATGGAATTCCTGAGTCACATGGAAACTGTCTAACATTCTGTGAACTGTTTTTGAAAGTGACTGTAACATTTTACATTTCTACCAGCAATATATCAGTGTTCTAATTTCTCCACAATTTTGCCTACATTTGTTGCTTTCTTGTTTTGTTTTATTTTTAATAGCCATTCTAGTGGCCACGAAGTGGTATCTCAGTGATTTGGTTTGCATTTTCCTAATGACTAATAATATTCAATATCTCTTTGCATTTATTGACTATTTTCATATCTTCTTTGGATAAATGTCTATTGAAATATGTTGCCCATTTTATTTCTTTAATTTCTCAGAGTATATTTATAATCACTCTTTTGGTTATATGGAACAGAAACCACCTCTACCTGACTTAAGTGAAAGAACAGCATTTAATATGAGGATGTTTTGGAGGAGAGGTATTTATGGTGTCTAAGGGCAGCAGCAGAAACACAGGAACCATAAACAGAAACACTGGATTCCTCAATTGCTTCATTCTCTCATCAAGGTCTGGTTTTAATTTTTAATTTTTGGTGGTACTTGGGACTAAACCCAGGGGCATTCTATCTCTGAGTTATACCCCAGCCCTATGTTATTTTTTATTTTGAAACAGGGTCTCACTAAGTTACTGAGAGTCTCCCTCAGTTGCTAAGGCTGGTCTCCAACCTGTGATCCTCCTGTTTCAGCCTCCTAAGTGCTGGGATTACAGTGGCGTACCACCACACCTGGCTCATCTCCTTATTTTATTTTATTTTGTTATTACTTATTTTATTTTTGTGGTACAGGGGATTGAACCGGAGACATTCTACCTCCAAGCTACATTTCCAGCCTTATTTTATTTTTATTTTGAAACAGGGTCTTGTTAGGTTGATGAAAGTCTTACTAATTGCTGAGGTTGTCCTCAAATCTGCAATACTCCTGTCTCAGCCTCCCAAGGACTAGGATTACAAGCATGTGCCACCACACCCAGCTCATCTCCTTATTTTTTTTTTTTTAATTTTAATTTTTATTTTTAGTACTAGGAATTGAACCCAGGAGCATTCTACCTGTGAGCTCCACCCCCAGTTCTATTTTTTATTCTTTATTTTGAAACAGGGTCTCACTAAGTTGCAGAGAGCCTCACTAAGTAGCTGAGGCTGACCACAAACCCCCATCCTCCAGTCTCAGCCTCCCAAGTACTGGGATTACAAGCATGCACCACCATGCCTGGCTCATCTCCTTATTTTAAACAAGCAGTCAAACTGGTGTCTCTTAATTGTTTTCTACTTTGCTAGGGAAGAGATTTTCTCTTTTCCTCCTCTTTCCTCCTCCCCTTGCTGAGTCAGTGTGGTGGCCTCCTTCATTACTATAGGCTTTGTTCTTCCACATGATAATTTGGCCGTAATGGTAGTAGGTTTCCAAAATGGTGTCCTCCGAGCCAAGTGGCAATCTTTCCCATTAGTCCCCAATGAAAATTTCTGGAGGAAAGTCTCTGACTGAGGAAATGAAATACTGTGTTATTCCACCCTGTGGAAGGGCTTCTTGTTATAAGGGTGCAGTAGAGTTTTCCCAGGTCAAAAACCAGAGGCCACATTGTATTTGTCGTTGTTTCCCCCAAAGTTACCGAGTTATTGGCAAATAGCAGGAACTTTCTAAATGTTTACTGATGGAAATAGATGAAGGATGAAACCCTGACTTGAAATGACCTTTTCTACGCAAAAAATCTTCAGCTCTCTGACAGTCTCTAAAATATTTCTCACTGACTATGAAAGCCAAGGATTTTGTTGATTAACCATTTCATGCCCACCTCTCTGTATTAAAGATATGGGCACATGAAAAAACATGACTAAAATCCTAAGTCCTTCGGCTGTCTTTGTCATCTTTAGTCTGGGTCTGTTAGGTCAGGGCAGGTTTAGTTAAGTATGGTGTGTCCTCAAGAAAGGAAATGAAAGTCAAGAACTGCAAGAGCCTCGTGGTGAGTCAGGGCTGCGGCTGCTCATCCTTACCAGCTTGTGCTTGCCTGGAGAACAGGAACAATTTCTGGTGACTGTATCACAGGTCACACTCAACCTGAGACTCTGTGATTGAGCAACATGCTTTCTGAAAACTCTCCCTGAGACCCTTCATTCACACTCACTGTGTTACATGGATACTTTGGTACATGGGTACTTTGCAAATCTCATTTTGGTTTACAGAGATCACTTTTCCAAGTCTTCACCAAAGAAAATATTTTCTTTGTCATTAAAAGGAAAGAATTACTTTTTATTTTTTCAAGTTGACAAGTTAAATGATATTGCAAGTACCAAAGACCATTAACAGGAAAACTTGGGCACTGGAAGGCTGATTAAACACTTTAATTGGAAATTAGTAATTTAAAAACTGTAGAAGCAAATATTGCACTGTGGCTCCTGTTCCTGTTTCTGAAGGGATTTGTGTGTAATGCAGCTGCACCAGATAAGGGTTCACAGAGTCAGGTCTTAAGTGCTCACTTGACTCCTCGAGGACTCTGTGACTTCGGGTCAGTTATTTATCATCTCTGACCCTTCATTTCCTTACCTATGAAATGAGATTAGAAATCCTTGTTCTGTCTACTTTACACAAATATTATGAACTTCAAAGTAGATGAAGGTAGTAATCATAACATCACTTGACATTTATTAAGTATTTACTGTATTTCAGGCACTGTACTAAACTGTGGTAGAGTGAAGCCAGACACCATGCTCAATGCCATTTTACTATATTTGCTCATAATTCTGAGTCAGCAATTTTGGCTGTACTTCTCTCCATAGTATTTCTGCTTTTCTTGCCTGGAATCATGCAAGTGGCTACAAATTATCCTTGAGCTCTCTTGGTCTAACTTGTCCTTTCTCATATGTCTGGCTATTGGTGGTGGTGGCTACTAGCTGGTGAGGACTGGGATTTTAGGGATTTAGGGGCCTGTCTTCCATCTGCTCTTTCATTTTCTAGGAGGCTGAACCAGGCTTCTTAACATTGGGGTCCCAGGGCAGAATTTCAAGAGATGATAGCAAAAGCTGCAAGGCTGCTTGTACTTGAGACTTAGAAGTCTTACATATCACTTGAACCATATTCTATTAGTAAAAATAAATGACAGGTACAACTCAGATCCAAGAACGAGGAAAGAAACTCTACATTTTGAAGAGAGGAGTGGAAAAATCAAATTGCAAATGGGCTACCATACAGCAGTAGGAGGAGTGACCAGGCATTAACAATCGGTTACGCTTGTCAATACATTATCTCACTTAATCTTCATAAACACCCTTTAATTCTTACTGGGAGGATGAGGAGGCTGAGGTAGAATGAGACTAAATAACTTGCTCAAAGTCACATAATCAATGTTTAAACTGGGATATGAACCTAGGCAGCTTGACTCCAGAGGTCATGCTCTTTCTTCACAGTCTTCAGCATGGAAATCACCTTGTGATGGAGGTAACTTGTGTTTACGTATGTTAAATAGGATTTTCCAGGAGGCTGTGAGTCTGGGCTGATTATCTGCAATGAGCCCAAATAGACCAAACCAATCTAGAGCTTAATTACATTAATGATCTTTGACTAGTTGCAGCAGGCCCTGTAGACAGTTAACTAGGCTATAAACAGCAAGTTAACCTGTAACTAACTGACTAGTTACCTACGCTGTAGCCAGTTAAGTTGCTTCCTTTGCCTGACTTCTGTTTTTCTGTAAGGGCTGTCTGGTCCCATTGCTGGTGAGAGTTCTCAGAACCTGCTGTGGTTGTGGGAGCTGCCCAATTTGCAAATCATTTTGGTTTGGTTTTAAGCAAGTAAACTCAACTAAATTTAATTTGTCCGAAGAAATTCCCTTTTAACACTTATGTCCAGTTCTTTCCTTCTTATAACCTACTTCTCCTCTCTTACAGTTTAATTGGGGCCATGTAACTGGTTCTGTGCTGCTGGAAGCATTTAATAGCAGTTGTAAATTCTGCATTCTCTTTCATCCCCTCCTTCTGTGATCTTAGACACCAAAGATTAAAATGGTGGATCCATGAGATAGAAGTAGGCTGGATTGCCAAGTTACAATTCAAAAGGAAGCTGTATGATTTGCAGCAGAAAATAAATAAAATTGCCTGTGTTAAGCTGCTGAGATTTTTGGGCTTGTTATTTCAGTGAAACCAATTCTCTCCTAATACAAACCTCTTTGCATTATTTTGCATATAAAATGAGTCTATAATCATATAAAAATTGTAATTGGACAGAAAGAACAAAGAAAAATTTAAAAATCCAAATCTTATTACCCAGGGTCAACAATTCTCCACCTCTTGGTGAATATCATTTCAGAGAATTCTCAGTTTAAAAATACACACATAATTTATATATATAGACTCACAATCCCCGTATTGCCTGGAAACCTCTTTTTCATCAAACAGTATAATTTCAAAATCATTCTTGGGGGGAGGGAAATGATACGCAGGAAGGAAATAGACCAAATTATGCTTTGTTAGTATACGAATATATTGCATGTATCCCACTATTACATGTGATTATAATATGCCAATAAAAGTCATTCTTTGTTGAGTAAGAAATATACCAAAAAGGAAGAGTTTTGAGAACACATATAAGAATATGTCAGAGGTTGAGTTAAAATCCTCACCTACCACTGACCTTGGGAATGTTACTTAATCTTAAACTGTGTTTCAACTTTTTCAACTGTGAAAGGAGAATAATATTACCTATCCCACTTCATAGTGAGGATTAACGAAAATGAGGTTTATTTAACATTCTGGCATGCAGTTGCACTCAATAAATGTTAGCTTTGATACTGGGAGAGCACATTTACCCACCCCACTGGAAAATGCAAAGGAAATATAGCTTCATTATTTCTTATAATTAGATCTTTCTCATAAGTCCCCTGCTGGATAGCAGAGGGTGGTTCCTGGTGGTGGAAGAAACCATGTTACATTCTAGTTTTAAAAGACTTTTAGCTGGGCATGGTGGCACATACTTGTAATCCCAATAGGTGGGAAGTTGAGACAGGAGGATCACAGGTTCCAAGCCAGCCTCCACAACTTATTGAAGCTCCCAGCAACTTAGCGAGATCCTGTTTCCAAATAAAAAATAAAATAGGTCTAGGGGTGTAGCCTGGAGGTAGAAGGCCCCTGGGTTCCATTCCCAGTACCCCCCTGCCACACAAAGACTTTCAAGAGCTGGGGGTGAGCCGGGCATTACGAGCGCACGCTTGTAATCCCAGCATTCGGGAGGCTGAGACCGGAGGATCTGGGTTCGAGGCCAGCCTCCGCTACCTAGTGAGGCACTCCGCAACTTAGTGAGACCCGGTTTCAAAATAAAGAATTAAAAATAGAGCCGGGCGTGGTGGCGCACGCTTGTAATCCCAGCATTCGGGAGGCTGAGACCGGAGGATCTGGGTTCGCGGCCAGCCTTAGCTACCTAGTGAGGCACTCCTCAACTTAGTGAGACTCGGTTTCAAAATAAAGAATAAAAAATAGGGCTGGGGGTATAGCTTGGAGGTAGAATGCCCCTGAGTTCAATCCCCAGTACTGCAAAAAAAAAAAAAAAGAGCTGGGGGTGTAGCTCAGGGGCAGGGTTCTTGCCTACCAGGTACTGAGGCCCTGTTTCCAAACCCCAGTGCTACAACAAATAGAAATAACAATAAAAACGATTTTTTTTTTTGTGGTACTGGAGATTGAACTTAGGAGCATTCTATATACCTCCAGCCCTTTTTATGTTTTGTTTGGAAACAAGGTCTTGCTAGGTTGTTGAGGCTGTCCTCAAACCCTCGATCCTCCAGTCTCAGCCTTCCAAGTACTGGGATTACAGGCATGCACCACCACAGCCGGAACTAAAAAAGATTTTAAGGAAATATTTAGTGATTCCAAAGTCCATCTTGATAATAGTTGTATTGCCCCCTCCCATATACAATTTTATGTTTTTTTTCAAAGACAGTTTCTCTGTGTAGGGAAAAAGCTTGTGAGGTCTCCTGGTTATGGGAAGTTTACCTGTTAACTTGTCTTGCCATGGGCTAGGTGGCTTAGTTTCTGCATGGCATCCAATGCAGAGAGACTAGTTCCATTTGATCTTTTGAGGGGACAGTGTGGTATCCACTGCTGCCTGTTGGTGATTTGACAATTGCCTCCAGTCACTGATGGTCCTGATCTCCTTTTCTCAACTCTGGGTTTCTGCAAGTCCAGTGGTGGAGCCCAGCTCTGCCAAGTTGTCACTTGGCACTCAGGGATGTCCTGGAATCTTTGTGCATTGTCCACAGACTCTCTTCTACATCTGTTCAACTTCTCTACCCTAACTCTCTGCCAGAGGTTGGCAGACTCCTTGGCATAGAGATTTCATTTCAAGATTCCAAATGGGGAGCTTGTCAAAACTCTTTCTTTTTGGCTATTGATTCAACCTATGTGACAATCTTCTGCCCTGCAGGCCCAAACAGTTCATATCTCAGGTAGCTTGCTTTCTTTCCCCTCTCTCCTTTCTTATCCATGGTTCCCAGGGACGGATTGGGTCAGCGTTTCTCCTTCACCTGCTTGTGTACAGGGATTTCCCTTGTTCCACTCAGCCTCCTTGCTCAACTTTTGATGACAGAGAGGTGAAATCCCTGCATGATAAAGAAATTATGTAGCCCTTGATATGAGAGTTATATGGCAGATAGAGTTAATGATGAATACAAGTACATTAATACCCTCAAATATTGCCCCGTTATAATATTATCATTAATATCACATAAGATAATCTTGCTTCTCTCTCAGTGACCTTCACTTTTCACATGGCCTTGCATGGCCTGTCAGACTCTGGATTTCTTTTTTTTTCTGCTTTGCTTGTTAAAAGACAGTTGGAAGACAGTCCACCTGCTGTTTGCCTGGAATGCAGGAAATGAACATCATACCATATGGGCTCCTTAACACCCACCCACATTGCCCCAGACACAAGTAGCAGATCCTCTGGCAACTGTGGGCCAGGCACCACTGGGGTGGCTGCTTTACTTGGGAATGACACATTTTTAAAAAATCTTAATTTACATTTTTTATTGCACAAATACAAGACTAATTTTTAGTCTTTCTATTGACTACAAACAAATCCAGATTTATCTCTGATTGTTCATAGTACACATACCCTAGCAATGACTAATAAATGTTTATATCAGGGGCAGCTGTGTAGTTAACACTCTCAATCCGCAGAGTTGACCTTATATAGACAAAAAACCTTGTCTGAGTATGAAATGAGGGGTTTCCACTAAGACCTCTCCTACATATGTACTAATGCTCAAATAGCGTACTTGGTATTTACTTTCTTAGACATAGTTTTTGTACCTTTCTGTGAATGGGTTTACCAGACCATTTAAGAGGTTTTTTTTGTGTGTTTGTTTTTTGTTTTGTTTTGTTTTTGTGGTCTGGGGATGGAACTCAGGAGCATTCTACCTTTGAGATACACCTTCAGCCCTATTTTATTATTTTTCTTATTTTGAAACAGAGTCTCTTACTAAGTTGCGGAGGCCTCACTAAGCAGCTGAGGCGGGCTGCAAATCTGTGATCTTCCTGTCTCAGCCTCCCAATACTGGGATTACAAGTGTGTGCTGTCACACCTGACTTAAAAGTTCATTTTTATCAAGGGAAGGGAAAGAAATCTTAGGCTCCTATATCTCTGAGAGAGAAAAAATTCCTGCCAAAGAGGAGATGGCATGGAAAAGGGTGTGTAGAGAATCAAGACAAGCTTTGCTGTTTACTACTCCTAGAGGTAGTCAGTTGGTGCCTTAGAAGGAATGGTATTTGAAAGAGACGCCTCCTGCATTGTCCCCAGTCTGGAATGTGCAGTGGCAGTCCAGGCTATGCGTGTCAGTTAGGGTAAACATACCTGGGAAAGTTGAGAAGGTGTTTTGGCTTGTCTTCCTGGCCATGGGGCTGTCAGTGTTTGTAATATGATCACTTAACACCTTGCACGTGGTTTCAGGAAAGTGTTCGCATAGACCACCTGCAGGGACCAGGTGGGGCCTGTCAGTGCCACAGCTACAGCTCAACCAGGATGCTGTCTTCTGCATTGTTTTCTACAGTAGGTTATCTTCTCTCCACTGCTCTCAAATACATTCGAGCACTCTCAGTTAAAAAAAAAAAAAAAAAAAAAAAAAGCCAATAAGGGATGGGGATGTAGCTTAGTGATAGAGACTTTCCTAGCTGCATGAGACCCTGGGTTCAATGCCCAGTACTGGGGGGGGGGCAGTAAGGTAGATGAAGTTTAAATATGAGCTAAGAGAGAACAGCAGAAAAGATCAAGGTGCAAAAGGTAGGAGAGAGTTTACCACTTGGGTGGAACCATAAGTCAAAAAGAAGCCCTATAACACCAGACCTAGAGAACTGGAATAGGCCTGGAACAGTAAAGGTACTGGACAGTTATGGAGTGAATTTTCACAACTGGCTTTTGCTCACAGGGACCTGCATGTTCTATGTTTAGTGGAGAGCTTTTGTGTGTTTCCATACACGCTGGTGCTGGGAATTAAACCCAGAGGCATTCTACCTCTGAGCTACACCCCCAGAACAATTTTATTTCTTATTTGGAAAAGGGTCTTACTAGGTTGCTGAGAGTCTCACTAAATTGCTAAGGCTGTCCTTGAACATGGGATCCTCCTGTCTCTGTCTCCCAAGTACTAGGGTTACAAGCGTGCACCACCATACCCAGCAAGAACCTGTTTCTTTATGGTGGGAGGGGTGTTTTCTTTTTCTGTATTGGTGCATTGTGTCATAAATTTTGATGAAATTCAGGGTGATAGAGGCATACATGCACACAGAACTCCTTGAGCCCTCCCCAGTTCCCAACCCACCCCCTCTCCCTCCCCACCTTCCCATGCTCAGCACAGTGATTGACTTTGATAAGTTTATGTATGTACATTACGTCCATTGAGGTGCTTCCCTCTGAGGAGTGGCAGCACATGAGGTTAGAAGTATAGTTAGGAGCTAAATGGTACAGCGGCTTCTGGTAAGGAGCTATATTGATCATAAGAATAATATGGTTGGGTTTATTATTTCATTTTATTTCACTGTAGTACTAGGGATTGAATCCAGGGGCATTCTACCTCCAAGCTATACCCCCAGCCCTATTTCATTTTTTAATTTTGAAACAGGGTCTCACTAAGTTGCAGAGGGCCAGCCAGGCATGGTGGCACACGCTTGTAATCCCAGTATTTGGGAGGCTGAAACCGGAGGATCCGGGTTCATGGCCAACCTCAGTTACTTAGTGAGGTTCTCTGCAACTTAGTGAGACCCTGTTTCAAAATAAAGAATAAAAAACAGGACTGGGGGTATAGCCTGGAAGTAGAATGCCCCTGGGTTCGATCCCCCAGTACCACACACACACACGAAAAAAAGTTGCAGAGGGCCTCACTAAGTAGCTGAGGCTGGCCATGAACCCACGATCCTCCTGTCTCAGCCTCCAAAGTATTGAGATTACAGGAGTAAGCCACCACCATGCCTAGCTAGATTTATAATTTTAGGTGAGGACTTCAGCTGCTGTGTAGAAATTGCTAGTAGGAGCAAAGACCAGTTAGAATGCTATTGTAGTAGTCTAAGTAAAGGGAAATTGGTGGCTTGAACTTGGGTGTTGCTGGTAGATGTGATGAGAAACATCTTTTGCAAATATTTTCTCTTGGTCTGTGGCTTGTCTTTTCATCCTCTTGACAGCATCTTTTTTGAGGATGGAAAATTTTAATTTAACAAAGACTAGCTTATCAGTTCTCTCATGGACTATGCCTTTGGTATTATAAATAAAAATATATTATCATCTGGATATTCTCCTGTTATCTTCTGAGAGTGATATACTATTGTATTTTACTCTGCGATTAATTTTAAGTCAGTTGTGTCTGTGTCTAGATGATGATAATTATCATTTTGCATGTGGATGTCCAGATGTTGAAAATACCATCTTTCCTCCATTGTAATATCTTTGCTCCTTTGTCAAAAATTGATAGACTGTATTCACATGGGTTTATTTTGGGGCTCTGTATTCTCCTCCATTGACCTATCTGCTCTTCTTTCAGCACTACCGTATCTTGATTACTCTAACTTTATAGCAAATCTTGAAGTTGGGTGGTGGCAATCCTCCCACTTTGTTGTTCAGAGTTGTGTCAGCTATTCTGGTTTTTTTTTTTTTTTTTTGCCTCTCAATAAAAATGTAGAACTTGCTGATGTTCACAAAATAACTTATTAGGATTTTGGTGGGGATTACATTGAATCTATAAGTCAAGTTGGGAAGAACTGACATCTTGACAATATTGAGTCTCCCTATCTATGATCATGGAATATCTCTCCATTTATTTAGTTGTCCTTTCATTTTTTTCATCAGTTTTGTGGTTTATCTCTTATAGAACTTGTACAAAATTTTTAGATTTCTACCTATTTCTTTTTTTAGCATGCTAATGTAAATTATATCGTAGTTAGGTGTGTGTGTGTGTGTGTGTGTATGTGTGTGTGTGTGTGTGTGTGTGTGTGTGTGTGTTACTCATGATTGAACCCAGGGACATTCTACCTCTGAGCTACACCCCCAGCTCTATTTTATTTTTTATTTTGAAACAAGGTCTCACTAAGTTGTGGAGACTCTGGCTAAGTTGCTGAGGCTGGCCAAGAACCTGTGATCCTCCAGACTCAACCTCCCAAGTACTAGGATTACAAGCCTGCACTACCATGCCCAGCTTGTATTTAATTTTAAATTCTGCTTCATTGCTGACATATAGAGGACAGCAAAGTATTTGAGCCCAGGGCTTGGTGCATGCTAGACAAGCACTCTCCCTCTGTGCCATATCTCTGTCCTAGCTATATCTCTTTCATGTAGCCTGGAGTTGAGTTTCATTTTCTGAGGTGTGTGTGTGTATGTGTGTGTGTGTGTGTGTGTGTGTGTGTGTGTTACTGGAGATTGAACCCAGAGGCATTCTACCTTCGAGCTACACCCCAAGCTTGATTTTATTTCTTACTTGCAAACAGGGTCTTGCTACGTTGATGACATTCTCACTATTTACTGAGGCTGTCCTCAAACCTGTGATCCTCCTGTCTCAGCCTCCAACATACAGGTATTACAGGCATGTGCCACCATGTCTGGCTCTTTTAAGTTAATTTGAAGATAGCTTCTTTAAAAAAAAAAAAAAAAAAGAATTGAAGCTGGGTGTGGTGGTGCATGCTTGTAATCCCAGTACTTGGGAGGCTGAGATAGGAGGATCACAGGTTTGAGGACAGAGCCAGCAAGTAGTGAAACTCTCATCATCCTAGTGAGACCCTGTTTCCAAATATGAAATAAAATCAGGCTGGGGATGTAGCTCAAAGGTAGAATGCCTCTGGGTTCAATCCCCAGTAAAACACACACACACACACACACACACACACACACACACACACACACACAAGCCGGGCATAGTAGCATACACTTATAATCCCAGTACTTGGGAGGCTGAGACTGGAGGATCCGGGTTCACAGCCAGTCTCAGCTACTTAGTGAGGCCCTCCACAACTTAGTGAGACCCTGTTTCAAAATAAAGAATAAAAAATAGGATTGGGGGGTGTAGCTTATAGAATGCCCCTGGATTCAATCTCCAGTACTGAAAAAAAAAAAAAAAAAAAAAAGAGTTGTGTTGAATTTTACCTGCATTTATTGATGTAATTGATAAATTTGGTTTGGATCCTGTCATAGTTACTTTTGTATTAGTTATATTTATTGTTTCTTTCTCTATGGGGTATAACTGTGTCTTTCTTAAAATTTCATTTGATACTTAGAAAAGTTTGCATTTTTGTTCTAGTGTTTACCTTTGTATTTACAATTTAGACAATTTTTAGTCATCTCTTTGTTGGATCAAGTTTATTCTGTTATATAAGGGCTAGCAAATATTTCTGAAAGGGCCATATGGTAAATATTTTAGTTTTTGTTGGCCAAGAGACAAGGCTATTAGGTAAGTATGTATATAACTATTCTAAATATAACTACTTAAAAGTGTAAAAACAGTTCATACATGTACACAAAAGCACCTAGTAGCTGGTCGGATTTGGCCTACATGCCATGTTTATTACATAGGAAAAATTCATGGGTATTCTTGAGTTCTTATTGTTTAAAAATTGTTTCTCCTTATTTTGATGCTTGAAGGACAGCTTGTTGTAATATAAAAATCTTTGACAATCTTGAAAATGCTACTTCATTTTCATTTTCACCATTGATAATTTGGGGTCAGTTTTCCTAGATATATGATGAGACATTTCATTTTATAAATTAGGATTTTACTTTGATTTCTAAAAAGTTTTCATTATAGTTTTAAATATAGTTCTGTCCATTGTTCTTGTTTTTGTCTTCAAGGTTTGAAATCATTTGTATGTTGGATCTTCCTTGCCTTTCTATTTCAACCTTCCTTCCTTCCTTCCTTCCTTCCTTCCTTCCTTCCTTCCTTCCTTCCTTCCTTCCTTCTTTCCTTCCTTCCTTCCTTTCTTTTTTTTTGTGATACTGGAGATTGAACCCAGTGGCATTCTATCTCTGAGCTACACCCCAGCCATATTTTATTTTTTATTTTGAAACAGGGTCTCACTAAGTTGCTGAGGTTGACTTTGAACCTGGTATCTTCCTGTCCCACCCTCCCAAGTTCTAGGATTACATGCTTGCCTTTTCTTTTTAAATCATATTTTCATTCCCCCATGAGTGGGCTGTTTTTAAAATTTGTTTTTTCCTTCTTAAGCTTCTTCTTAAAATTTCATTCAAAACTATTGTTAGGCATCTTGTTTTTTCATTTTGGGGATGTATATCTTTAAGAAAAAAAAAACTCTCTTGTATTCACTCAAGTCTCATTGCATTTCTTCCTATTTTTGTCTATTTTTCTTGCTTTTTGATTTTTGAGTTTAGTTGGTTTCCCATATCTCCAAATATCTGTTTAAGGATTTTCAATCATTCTGCAATGTTGTGTTACCGATTGATTTTTCTCCTAATTAGGTATGGGGTGTTGGGGGCCTAGCCCGGCCGGAAAGACCCCGCCTCTAGATGGCGCCTGGCAGAGTGCCAGAAGTGGCTGCAGGTGGTATCATTCTAGGGCTGCGCCATGCCAGAGCGCATGCACCAGCATGCCAGGCTCGTGGCCGGCCCAGGTGAGAGCTGTATGAGACGCCTCGTGGCTTAGGCCCTGTGTGGTTTTAAGAGCCTCCACCTCTCGGATGTAGGGAGAGACTGGCTGGGTTGTTGCTGGAGTGGGTTGCTGGAGAAGTTCTGGGAGGAAAGGCTGTTAGTTGCTAGTGGAAGGTGGATTGCTGGAGAGAGGGGTTATTGGGAGTCTGTTGGAAAGGCACTATTTGGAGAGACGGCTTCTGTGCTGTGTTTGTTACTGCTTTTGTAGTGCCCTAGATCCCAGAGAGAGAGGTATAATAGAGGTTTGAATCAGCAACATTCAGGCAACGTCTTTATTGGGGCCTCACGGTTGAGGGTTCAGCCTGGGGTTCCCGATAATGGGGGAATGTATTAAGTTAGCTGAAATATTTAACTCATTCCTTTTGTCTTCTTACAGTAGTTTTGTATAAACATAGTCTGACTATATTTCTAAGTATTTGCCAATAGGATTCCTAGCTTATGAATATTTAGGTCAGACAGCATAATAAAGTGCAGTCGTTTAATGAATGATCTTAGTGGTGATGTGGTGGAGGAAGGGTAAGACTTGGTATGCCCTGCACCCCCTATTATTTTTAAATATCCTGAATTTTCTCTTCTCACCTTTTACTTTCCTTCCACGATACATGTCTGAGGCTCACAACTAATCTGTATTTATCTCCTTCTCCCCAGGACACAATGATTCTACAAAACTGTCATTTCTGAGTTTCCCCTTTCAATCCTTTTCCTTGGAGCCAATGGTATAGACTACCAAGTCCAAGATTTATTTTCAGCATGGTAGCACTCCACATCAGAGTATCTTTTGCTTTTTAATTATTTTGTCTATGTCTGTCTAGGTAATCTCACTTATTTTCTTTTTCCTTTGCTGCTTTTCCACATAGTATCTAAAAATTTTCCTTTTCTAACTTTCTGTACTCACAGGCTCCTAGTGGTGATGGGAGGTCTATTGTAGTGTGTGTGTGTGTGTGTGTGTGTGTGTGTGTGTGTGTGTTACTGGAGATTGAACCCAAGTGTATTCTACCTCAGAATTATAGTCACAGCCCTATTTTATTTTGAAACAGGGTCTCCCTAAGTTACTGTGTGCTGGCCTGGAACCTGTGTTTCTCCTGTCTCAGTCTCCTAAGTACTGGGATTACAGACTTGTGCCAGAGCACCAGCTTGTAATTTTTAAAAGAAATATCTTTATTTACAAGAATTTGAACTTGTTATAGTTGAAGGCACAGGTCACATGAGACTTTATTTGTACTCTTGTAGATCTTTCTTTCTTGTCTCCTTTCTTTTTTTTCCTCTTTCTTTCTTTTCTTTCAGATGTTGCTATGGTTTGAAATTGTCTCCTCCCAAATCCAGGTGTTGCCAATATGATTTAGGCGGTGGGGCCTTTAAGAGATGATTAGTACACAAGGGCTTTTCCCTAGAGAACAGGAGTAGGGGGTTCTTATAGGTCCTTATAAAAGGCTCAATGGAGGACTGTTGTTCTCTTTGCCTTTCTGTCTCCTATTACGCAGGGTCACAGCAAGAAGAAGATCCGTCCCAGGTGCTGGTGCCTTGGCCTTGGACTTCCTGGCCTTCAGAACTGCGAGTATAGTAGTTTCTGTTCTGAATAAGTTACCCAATCTTGTATATTCTGTTCTAGCAACACAAGCCAGGCTAAAATAGCTGTGTAGAGAAAATATGTATTCAGGGCTGACTGGAACTCTTGGTATTTTATTCATTTATTTTCATGGTACTGGGGATTGAACCTGGGCAACTCTACCACTGAGCTACATCCAAGGTCTTTTAATTTTATGAGATGGTCTAGCAAAATTGCCCAGGTTGTCCTTGAATTTGTGATCCTCCTGCTTCAGCCTTCTAAAGTGCTGAGATTGTAGGCCCGTATCATCGTGCTGGGCTTCAGGACTTATTTTTTTGTTTTTGTGGTACTGGTGATTAAACCCGGGGCATTCTACCTCTGAGATACACCCCAGCCCTATTTATTTATTATTTATTTTGTGTTACTAGGGATTGAACCCAGGGGTGTTCTACCTCTGAGCTACACCCCCAGCCCTATTTTATTCTTTATTTTGAAACAGGGTCTTACTAAGTTATGGAGGGCCTCACTAAGTTGCTGAGGCTGGCCATGAACCTGTGATCCTCTTGTCTCAGCTTCACAAGTACTGGGATTACAATCGTGCGCCATCATGCCCAGCCGGACTTATTTTAAGATAGAAAAAAAGTAGACCTGTTGACAGTTTGTGGTGTTTGAGGGGAAAGACATGGTCAAGGATTCTTTTCAAATTACTGGCTAAACAAATGGGTAAATGATAGAACCTTATTTAGAAGGGGGGAAGGAAGTTGTGGGAGGGGACTGGGTATAGAGGAGACAAAGATTTCAGTATGGGATATCTTAACTTTTAGATATTTTTGACACATTCAAGTGGAGACATTGAGTAGGCAGTTCTTCAAATTTGCATTCAAGGATAAATCAGGATGCATTGTGGTATGGATATGATAAGGCTTTCACTCTTCTACTAAGAACTTTGAAAACAGGTGTTTGAGTTGGCTTGAGTAAACTACTACTTATAACTCTTAAGCTGATTCATATTATATTTGCAAAGATGTTTCCCAGTTGTGCCCTCTTCAGAAGACTAGCAGATAATTGTCTTTTTTTTTTTTTTTCTGGGGATTGAACTTACGGGCATTCTACCTCCGAGCTACACCCCCGTTCCTATTTTATTTTGAAATAGGGTCTCACAAAGTTTCGGAGGGCCTTACTAAGTTGTTGAGACTAGCTATGAACCTTTGATCCTCCTGTCTCTGCCTCCCAAGTACTGGGATTACTGGCTTGTCTTTTGAAAGGTTTAGGCAATGAATAAAAATTATAATGGCTGTATTGTCCTGATAAATTTAGGAACAGAGAGAAGTAGGAAGAACAAATTAAAAATCACATATAAGAATTCTGCTACCTTAGAAATCACCACTGCCAGGGCCTTTTTACAATGGTTCTTGGAGCTGATTTGCATCAAAACAGCAGCTGCAGTTCTGTCGTCAGCTTTACAACATTTTCTTTGGTTAAAAATGCATTGCCAATTTAGTGAGACCCTGTTTCCAAATAAGAAATAAAATCAAGCTGGGGGTGTAGCTCAGAGGTAGAATGCCCCTGGGTTCATCCCCAGTGCAAAAAAAAAAGAAAAAAAAGCAAACAACAAAAAACGCTGTCAAGCCAGGCTTGGTGCAAACACCTGTAATCCCAATACTTGGGAGGCTGAGACAGGAGGATCTCGGGTTCGTGGACAGCCTCAACAACCTCATACAGCCCTCTGCAACTTAGTGGGTCCCTGTTTCAAAGTAAAAAATAATAATAATAATAATAAAATAGGGCTGTGGGTGTAGCTAAGAGGTAGAATGCCTCTGGGTTCAATCCCTAGTACTGCCCCCCTCCCTCCCAAAAAAGTACTACCAATGAAAGTGTTTAAAAAATGTGCTGTTCAACTGTCTCTGGGTTCTAAGCATTTTGCCAACACAGGTGGGGCAGAGCCACCAGAAACACACACCTAATTTCCCCAACAAATCCAGCAATGCTGTATGCTCTAGCTGAGCCACTATCTGTATTGCTATACGGACATATGTAGCAACACAGATTGGAATAGAATGAAACCTGTCCCCTGTTGGCAGAGTCAACCCAAAGGAATGAGAGATCAGTAACCATGCCAGCTGGCATAATGCTGAATTGTTTCAAAACTAACTCATAATTGATGCCAAGTGAAAATGCTGTGTACCCATTAAAACATGGCATATTGAAGAAATAAATACATTTGAAACCCTAAGACAAACTAACCACTACTGATATTTTGGTACATATTATTCTAAACTTTTTTTGTACATATATTTATAAATTGAGTTTCACACTTAAAAAGAAATAAAGATGGAACCATACTATTCTCTATGGTTCGTAAGTTTTCACATTAGCACCTGGGAAGCCTTTTTCAAAGGCGAGGAACAAAGAAAAGAGGACAAACACCAAGTCAATGTGCAGGTCTCACACCCCTGTATCAGTAAAGAAGGATCTAAGAGGTCCTGATGAACTTTTACTTTTAACAAGAATGCTCTGTAAATTATTGACCAACTCAGCAATTCTTTCTTTAGCTGAATAGTATTTAAAAACACAAGCCAAATCCATTACCAATTTGCTTCTTCTTTCAGGTTGTTATCCTAAGTGAGCCCTGGTTTTTTTTTTTTTTTTTTTTTTTTTTTTTTTTTTTTCGGTACTGGGGATTGAACTCAGGGGCATTCTACCTCTGAGCGACACCCCCAGCCCTATTTTTTATTCTTTATTTTGAAACCGGGTCTCCCTAAGTTGTGGAGTGCCTCACTAGGTAGCTGAGGCTGGCCTCGAACCCAGATCCTCCGGTCTCAGCCTCTCGAATGCTGGGATTACAAGCGTGTGCCACCACACCCAGCGAGCCCTGTTTTAAAAGCTTCATGTGCATCTTTTAAGCTTTAGTCAGAAAGAGTCAACAAGTTTTTAAGGTATTTTGGAGCTCTTTTTTCTATGACTTGATTGTATCTGAAGTTTTGCCAAAATGAAAAATTAAGACATGTGCCTTAGGGCAGAGCTGCAGAACTACAACATGACAGGAAGGACATTCTGGAAATCAAAGAATGTCTGCCCCTACTCGTGAATTAAGTGTGCAGTTGAGAGGAGCTGGGGGCCTTGCATTTCTCCTCACTCTTGCATCACAGTAGCGATGCATTTTGCTGGTCTGATCCCCATTGCTTGGATTACAGAACCATTCCTCTAGAGGATTTCAGAAAGCAGTTTTTGGGTGGTACATGTTCAAAGATATGATTTATCTAATTTCTTTGAAGTTGGAACCTAGAGTTCTATTATTTCTAACCTTAGGAGAGTCAATTCCACACTGTCAGTGGAGAGCAAATCGGGATAGTGATTTTTTTTTTTTCAGTACTGGGGATTGAACCCAGGGGCATTCTGCTTCCAAGCTATCACCCCAGCCATAGTTTTAATTTTTATTTTGAAACAGGGTCTCACTAATTTGCAGAGGGCCTCACTAAGTAGCTGAAGCTAGCAGCGAACCTGGGATCCTCCTGTCTCAGCCTCCCAAGTACTGGGATTACAAGTGTGTGCCACACATGGGATAGTAGTTTTTAAGGTGGATGATAAATGCAAATGATGGTGATGTAGAAAAGCACATAAGTTTAAGTTTCTAACTATAACTATAGTTCCTTTCTTACACCAAAGTTTCTCTTCATATGCTTAAAATCAGCTATTCTTTCTTTCACCTGATATTTGCAGAGTTTTTTGCTTATTATAATCTCAGGGATTAGAAAGGAGATGGGTGAAGCCGTGCATGGTGATGCACAATTGTAATCCCAGTACTTGGGAGGCTGAGACCAGAGGATCCAGGTTCACAGCCAGCCTCAGCTACTTAGTGAGGCCTTCTGCAACTTAGTGAGACTCTGTTTCAAAATAAAGAATAAAAAATAGGACTAGGGGTGTGGCTCGGAGGTAGAATGTCCCTGGGTTCAATCCCCAGTACCGCAAAAAAAGAAAAAAAAAAAAAAAAAAGAAAGAAAGGAGATGAGTGGGCGGGGGGTCAAGCTGCATTTCCAGTAGATAAGGCTCATTGTTGGCTGCTGTGGCAAGCAATTCCTCAAAATACAGCTTGATAATCTCATAGTACTAAGCAAAGTCTTGGGGTCATCAGAAAAGAGGAGCATGTGAATGTACCTATGTGCATAAGAGTGGGGACTGCAGCAGCTCTAGACTAGCAGAGGCCACAGGAAGAAGGGAGAGGAGGAGCACTGGAAAGAGCACGGTTAAAGATGACAGATGCTGTAAAAAGCAAAGAGCTGGTGTTTTGTTTAGGACTCCAGACCTCCTCCACTTTGTCCATTCCCCATCTCAGATCCTGTGAGCTTCTGTTGAGGACTTAATGCCCTTTTCTACTATTAGTTTACCTTATATGCTTATTCAATTAGTCATTTTTCTTATTCTACTTTTGAAAAAATTCTGACAATGTATGTTCCCAGAGGACAGGGACCTTACTTTCTGACACCTAACAGGTGCTTAAAAAAAAAAAAATTTTTTTTTCAGCACTGAAGATTGAACCCAGGGACATTCTTCCTCTGAGCTATACCTCTGGCCCTATTTTATTTTTATTTTTTTACTCTGAAGCCAGGGCTCACTTACTGTATTCTGGTCTGAAACCTGTGATTCCCTTTATCTGTGCCTCAGGCTCCTTAGTACAGGGCGTACAGGTGTGCACCTCCACATAAAGCCAGTGTGTGTGTGTGTGTGTGTGTGTGTGTGTTGCTGGGGATTGAGCTCAGGACCTTGCACATGCTAGGCAAGCACTCTACCACTGAGCTATCTCTGCAGCTCTCAACTTGTTGAATAATGGAACATTGAATATAAACCAAGCACTTCACGTACATCATTACCTTTCTTTCTTTTTTCGGTACTGGGGATTGAATTCAGGGGCATTCTACTTCCGAGCTATACCCCCAGCCCTATTTTGAAACAGGGTCTCACTAAGTTGCAAAGTGCCTCGCTAGGTAGCTGAGACTGGCCGCGAACCTGGATCCTCTGGTCTCAGCCTCCCAAATGCTGGGATTACATGCATGCGCCACCACACCTGGCTTCATACATTACCTTTCAATGACCTAAATTCTAGAATGATTTGGACTAGAAACAGTTTTTTTAAAAAAATTTCTTCCCCACCATTATATGTATTTATAGGCAAAATTATATGGATGACTAGTTTAAATCCTAGAGTTTGGGGTCTGTGTTTGGAATATGATCACCATGTCGCTAGATCTGTGCCACCATTCCATTAATTTATGAAGATTCCATGTGTTTCTCTAGTGAGCAAGTAATTGAAAACAGTTTATCAAGTCTGTATCCGATCTGTTTTTGGACTTACGGATCTCCACAGTCTGATCACAAGTGTTTAAATGTACCAGTCATTTCATTGTCCTCAGTCTAGCCCGGAGCTACTCCACTCTTGGCAGAATCTCAAAGTTTGAAGAGTTTTCTGGAGTCTAAACCAGGGCCACATGGTCCACCTTCGCCTGTTACTGCTTCCTAAATATAGCACCCTGGGGCTTTAGAGCTTGAATACTTGTCTTAAAGAAAGGTTCTAATCTTGGGCAGGCAAGGAATATGCAGGAATACTGATGGAATAATTTGGAATGATACTGGTTCACACAATATTATTTCCTCTTTTTAATAAAATTTTTTTTTTCGGTACTGGGGATTCTACCTCTGAGCTACACCCCCAGCCCTATTTTTTTTAATTCTTTATTTTGAAACCGGTCTCGTTAAGTTGTGGAGTGCTTCACTAGGTAGCTGAGGCTGGCCTCGAACCTGGATCCTCTGGTCTCAGCCTCCCGAATGCTGGGATTACAAGCGTGCATCACCACGCCCGGCTTAATAAAAATTCTTGAAGGGAATATTTTGGTTTTGTCCTCTCCTTTATCATCTGCATACAGTTTTGCCTTTATAAATTATATCCCTTTTTTAAAAGAGTATACAATGACAAATTTCATCCTTGTTTTAAACGTGCTGTGAAACTAGAACCCTTACTGGTAGGATAGTATCTGGGTGTGTAATATTTATCCACTGTTGGTCACCTCCAGAGAGAGACTGGCCAGTGTTCCTACTGGAGCTGCCCTCAGGGGACAGGGCTCTAAGATAGGAATGTCCAAACTCTGGGGAAACCAGGCATAGGAACACTGAGTGATTACAAAGGAGACAAGCCCGGAAATAGCCACTGGATCTGAGACTGAAGCTGTAATGGTTGTGACCTTTGCTTCTAAGGGACTCAAACCACAATTTGGAGCACATTAAGCATAAAGATATTGCCTTATGTAATGAGGAAGGTCAAATTCTCAGAACTCAAACCACATCAGGATTTTCTCTATTTCTTCATCTTTCAGATCTGCTGCTTTTTATGTGAGGATTGGCCCCTCTCCTATTTTAATCGGCCTTCCTCCAGGGGGCAGTCTTTGCTATGGACTGCCTCAGGTTTGTGTCATCCACCTTAGAGACCCCAAAGAATACAGTTGCTCTTTCTCAGTGTCAGTGTGTGAAATATCAGAGGAGGACTCTGGTTAGGTTTGAGACATGCTTTCCCGTGGTCATGTCGTGTGTGTGTGTGGTGGTGGTGGTGGTGGGGTACTGAGGATTGAACCCAGGCACAATTTACCTATAAGCTACACTCATAGCCCTTTTTATATTTATTTATTTTCTGATTGGCTGATTGTGTGTGGTACTAGGGATTGAACCTAGGAGTGTTCTACCTCTTAGATACCTCTTAGGTGTGTGTGTTGCTTGTGGATAATGCTAAAAAGTATATGAATAGTTCCTTTCAGGGAGTGAGATTTGTCTAGTGAGGGAATGGGTAGTGCGTTTTGTCTATATATCTCTATATTGTTTTAATGATCATGCATTATTTTTATACTAAAAGTAATGTTAACACCCTAAAAAGGTGTTAAAATTGGAACAATTCTAAAAATTAGGAATTATTTTATTATAAAATGCTCCTAGAAGTCTTGTGTTTATTAAAAAAAAAGAAAAAGAAAAAGAAACCCTGTAATGTTAGGCTTGTGTGCATGGAAGTAATTAGGGTACATCATTATTGTAGTTTAAAAGTTGTACATGATAAGACATTTTTGTTTTTATTTTGTTTTTTTTTTTGTTTTTTTTTTTGTTTTTTTTGCGGTACTGGGGATTGAACTCAGGGGCATTCTACCTCCGAGCTACACCCCCAGCCCTATTTTTTATTCTTTATTTTGAAACCAAGTCTCACTAAGTTGGGGAGTGCCTCACTAGGTAGCTGAGGCTGGCCGCAAACCCGGATCCTCCTGTCTCAGCCTCCCGAATGCTGGGATTACAAGCGTGCGCCACCACGCCCGGCTTTTATTTTGTTTTTACCAAATGATCTATTCCCCATCCTGAGGCAAGCATGAATAAAATTAGGTTAAATATAGCATGTGGCATCACAGTCTCATAATTTGTTTCATCTATTTATTTTACTAAATACTCTCTGTATCTTTGCCTATCCTGTTTGAAGAAAAAGGACAAATAAAACATAGCCAGAAAAAAAATGAAACAATTTTTAGAAGTGATAACTACTTAAATATTCTTTAGAAACATTTATTTACCATTTATTTATTTATTTATTTATTATTTTTTATTTGTACTAGAGATTGAACCCAGGGGTGTTCTACCTCCAAATCATACTTCGAGCCCTTTTTATTTTATTTTTTTGCGGTACTGGGGATTGAACTCAGGGGCATTCTACCTCTGAGCTACATCCCCAGCCCTATTTTTTATTTATTTTGAAACCGAGTCTCACTAAGTTGCAGAGTGCCTCACTAGGTAGCTGAGGCTGGCCGCGAACCCGAATCCTCCGGTCTCAGCCTCCCGAATGCTGGGATTACAAGCGTGCGCCACCACGCCCGGCTATTTTTATTTTTAAAATTTATTTATTTTTTTGCAGTACTGGGGATTGAACTCAGGGGAATTCTACTGCTGAGCTATACCCCCAGCCCTATTTTTTATTCTTTATTTTGAAACGGTCTCACTAAGTTGCAGAGTGCCTCACTAGGCAGCTGAGGCTGGCCGCGAACCCAGATCCTCTGATCTCAGCCTCCCAAATGCTGAGATTACAAGCATGCACCACCATGTCTGGCTCCTTTTTATTTTTTTATTTTGAAACAGGGTGGCCCTGAGTTGCTGAGAGTCACACCAAGTTGCTAAGGCTGGCCTAAAACCTGTGATGATCCTCCTGTCTCTTAAATACTGGAATTACAGGTATGTGCCACCAAATCCGGTTTAAGCCCATATTTGAACAAAAGTTAACTTTTCATAACACTCGGGCCATGTCCCTTCTAACATTTTCCATTTGCAATTCCACCAGTTGGGTTTTCATTCATGTTCCCCACTAGACTATGAACTTCATGAAAACTGTGTTTGGCTAATTACTTTGACCTGGCTACCCAGCACCATGCCTGGCAAGAAGGAACTGAATATTTTTGAAGAATGAAGGAAAAATGACCTATTTCCAATTATGAAGTCATAATGCTTGCATGTTATGATTCTACTTGTTGAAAAAGGATGTTTATCATAGATCTTTTATTTCAATCACATGTGATTCCAATTTGTAACTGCTAGACCCTGGATAGTAAAAAAGCCTTTCAGAGTTTAGACCTATGCTTCCTGCAGAACTATGCCTAGGTTCCATTGGAATATAATCACATCGTTGGGCCACTGGTGAGGGGAAAGGTGAGGTTATTGTGAGTGTAGGGGGTAAGTGTAGAATAGGCAGGGTGACTGAGGTTTCTAACCATCCTTTTTGTTTGTTTGTTTTTTGTTTTGTTTTGTTCTCTTACTGGGGATTGAACCCAGGGGTGTTCTACCTGTGGGTTACACCCCAGCCCTTTTTATTTTTGTTATTGGGGGTTGAACCCAGGGGCATTCTATCTCTGAGCTAAACTCCCAGCCCTTTTAAAATTTTTTATTTGGAAATAGGATCTCACTTGTTGAAGGTCTTGCTAAGTTGCTGGGGCTGACCTTTAACCTGAAATTCTCCTGTCTCATCTCAGCCTTCTAAGTGCTGGGATTATAGGCCTGTGCCACCATGCCTGGCTACATTTGTTCTCTTAAAAATTAATCTTGTGTAAGCTGGGCATGGTGGCGCACACTTGTAATCCCAGTACTTGGAAGGCTGAGACAGGAGGATCTGGGTTTGCAGCCAGCCTTAGCTACTTAGTGACCCCCACCGCAACCTAGTGAGACCTTGTTTCAAAGTAAAAGAATAAAAAACAGGGCTGTGAATGTAGCGCGGAGGTAGAATGCCCCTGGGTTCTATCTCTAGTAACACACACACACACACACACACACACACACACACACAAAACCAAACCAAAACAACAACAACAAAAAACTTGTGTATAGCTATCCTCTGACTAGAAATTAAAATTAACACCTATTTTATAGTCCACATCAACTCAGGTAAAAATAGGCCACAATAGTATGTTATGGAAGCATATATGTGGCTAGGTTCAATTTTTCTCTCAAGTGTGTAGTCCTCTCAGTTTTTCCTATGTAGCTCAGTATGACTGGTTGGGATGTGTTCCCAAAAGTGGTTGTTTTGTTTGTTCTTATAAAATTACAAGGTGAGAAAGTGGGGTTTATTTCCATTTTCCTGCATATGGTTAACCAGTTTTGCCAACACCATTTGTTAAAGAGGCTATGTTTTTTCCAGTGTATATTTTTGGCTTCTTTGTCAAAAATCAGTTGACTGTAAGTCTGTGGGTCTGTTTCTGAGTCTTCTATTCTGCTCCATTGGTCTATGTGTCTGTTTTTGTGCCAATACCATGCTGTTTTTATTACTGTGGCTTTGTAGTAGAGTTTAAAGTCAGGTATTGTGATACCTCCCGCATGGTTTTTATTGCTAAGAACTACTTTGGCTATCCTGGGCTTTTTGTTTTTCCAGATGAATT
>PVLC010002579.1:0-42379 GCA_004027655.1 Graphiurus murinus
TCTCTCTCTCTCTCTCTCTCTCTCTCTCTCTCTCTCTCTCTCTCTCTCTCTCTCTCTTCAGTTCTAGGGACTAGAACTAGGAGCATTTTATAATCCTACCTCTGAGCTACACCTCCAGTCCTATTTTATTTTTTATTTTTCAAGTGGGATCTTGCTGAGTTACTGAGACTCATTAAATTGCTGAGGCTGTCCTTGAACCTTCTGTCTCATCCTTCCAAGTACTGGGATTACAGGTGTGCACCACCATGCCTGGCCAGATGTTCACATTCAACCAACAGCGGATAGAAACTATTCAGAAAAATAAATGGCATCTGTAGTAATGTGTACAGATTTCTTTTTTGGGATATTCTCTTAAAAACACATTATAACAACTATTGACATAGCATTTGCATTGTGTTAGATATTATAAGTAAGCTAGAAAGGATTTAATGTATATAGAAGGGTGTGCACAGAAGGGACTTGAGTATCCAAGGATTTTGAAATCCAAGGGAAATCCTAGAACCAGTCCCTCAGGGATGCCGGGGAATGGCTGAATTGTTGCTGGTGTCATTTGCTGAAATTGGGAAAACAGAAAATGAAGCTGACTTTAGTACAGAACAGCTGTACCACCAGGGACTGAATTATGTTCCTCCCCAATTTCAGATATTGAAGTAACAACTCCTGATGTGGTTATATATGGCGGTGGAAACTTTACAGAGGTAGTTATGGTTAAATGAGATCATAAGGGTGGTTAAAGCAGGGCATAATCTAATTGGACTGTGGCCTTACATGAAGACATATATAATATATATATATGTATAAGACATACATACATATTATACAGCATACATACATATTATATACACATTATATACATACATATATTATACACATATTAAACAGTATACATACTATATACAGTATACATGCATACTATATACAGTATACATACATATATAATACATTATATATAAATACACACATACATAATATATATTATACAGTATATATATTACACAGTATACATACATATATTATATATATGTATGTTGAATATATGTGTGTATGCATATATATACATACATATATAGGTAGGTATATATGTGTACATATATATATACTGTGCGCTGTGCGTTGTTCCACGCAGTGGAAATGCATTGTCTGCCACCCACGAAAGGAACCTATGCCAGAATTCAGCTATTCTGGCACCCTGATCTCGGGGTAACACATTCCAGAAACTGTAAGAAAATCAATTTCTACAATGTAAGCTCCCAGTCTTTCGTTAGAGTACTTTTGTTATGGCAGCCTGAGCAGGTAAAGACAGGCATAAACCCGCAGGAAACATAACAGAAGCAACGTGCATGAACTTAGTACTCTAAAGAGCCACTGGAATGGAGATGGAGATTTGGGAGCCATCAACAAACAGGTATAAAATGGAAGCATGGACTTGATGAGGTCAATGGGGATCGTGCATGTAACAAACAGAAAGTGGCTGAAAAAAGCCAGGCGGTGGCGCATGCCTGTAATCCCGGTGATTGAGAGGCTGAGACAGGAGGATCGCAGGTTCAAGAACAGCCTTAGCAAGTAGTGCGACACATCAACCTAGCCAGACTTTGTTTCCAAATAAGAAATAAAATCAGGCTAGGGGTATAGCTCGAAGGTAGACTGCCTCTGGGTTCCATCCCCAGGACCACAAAAAGACAAAGGGGGGGGGGGAGTGGCTGAAAATAGAAAATAGAGACCCTAGAAATGTCAGCATTAAGAAATGGGCACCGATTTGTCCATTATTCGTTATATATGTGTATCCAGTTACCATGCTGTGTACCCTGTGAATATGTAGAAATAATACATGTCAGTTAAAATTGAAGAGAGGAAACGGACGAAGTTAGGTACACTACTGGAAAAAGACTAAGAAGAATTAGTAGGAAAAATGGAGAAACCACAGAACAGAAGAGTGAAGTCTTGCAGACAACAAGGAAAGAAAGTTTTCAAGAGGGAGGAACCAGCTGGGCATGGTGACACGTGCCTGTAATCTCAGTGCTTGGGGGGCTGAGACAGGAGGATTGCAGGTTCAGGACAGCCTCACCAATTTAGCTAGGCCCTTGGAAACTTAGCGAGGCCCTGTTTCAAAATAAAAAATAAAATAGGGCTGCAGTTGTAGCTCAGAGGTAGAATGCCCCTGGGCTCAATCCCCAGAATCTTAAAAGAAGAAGAAGAAGAGGAGGAGGAGGAGGAGGAGGAGGAGGAGGAGGAGGAGGGAGGAGAAGAAATAATAAAAAATAAAGGATTTGATTTAATGGAAGGATACACCAGAGTAGAAGTAGACAAATATGGGGTTCAGAGAAGTTTTCCTTGCTGTCCTTAAGAAAGATTTAAAGAACCTCATTATGATGTGCAATGCCCCTGTAAAAGTATATTAAAAGGAAATAAAGCAAAAACTGTAGTGGCCTCCATTGGGAAAGTCACAACCTTTTTCTCCAGTGACACTTAGCAGCAGAGGTTGAGTACTGAAAACTTTCATCACCTCCAGGGTTTTAAGAGTCAACTTGTGACATTCAATTAGAATCTGGATTATTGGTGAATGGAATGGTTAGAATGATGAACTATCAAATGACAGCTGGAGGGGAAATTACGAATTATTGGGGAGGGGAGGAGGAAACCCGATCAGTGAAGAGAGAGGAAAGGCCTCGGGAATTACAAGCTCTCATCAAGTCACGGAGCAGGTGGTGGGGTGTAACTGAGCAGGAGATGGTGGGCATAGAGAAGGATAGCTGTGTTTAAGATTTGAAATACAGAAGTTTTACTTCTGGCAAGCCCCAGAGCATGGTCATTGGCAATAGAAATGAGAGATTTTAGCTGGATGTGGTGACACCTCTCAACACAGTACTTGGGAGGCTGAGACAGGGGGATTGCAAGATCAAAAAAAAAAAAAAAAAAAAAAAAAAAAAAAAAAAAAAAAAAAAAAAAAAAAAAAAAAAAAAAAAAAAAAAAAAAAAAAACCTTGGCAACATAGAGAGACTCTATGCAACCTAGCAAGACCCTGTTTCAAAATAATAATAAAATATGGCTGGGAGTGTAGCTTGGAGGCAAAATGTCTCTGGGTTCTATCCCCAGTGTCACAATACAACAAAACCAAACAAGAAATTACACTAAGTGCTGTGTGCATATATGCCAATATCGCAATAAACTACATTATGATATAAGACTATAATGCACCCATAAAAGTATAAAAATAAATTTTAAAAAGGGCTGGTGGTGTAGCATAGTAGTAGAACACCCCTATGTTCAATCCCCAGTGCCCCCCATACAAAGAGAGAGAGAGAGAGAGAGAGAGAGAGAGAGAGAGAGAGAAAAGAAAGAAAGAAAGAAAGAGGAAGAAAAAAGGAAAGAAAGGAGAAATTTTCACAAAAGAAAGTGAAAGAGTTTATGAATAGGTCACATTGTTTTAACCAGTTGCCGTCACAATGTAATCTGAAGCTGTCAGATCAAACTTATCCTCCTGCTCTTGTTCAAGCATTCATAACACAAAGGGAAATAAATCATCGTCTTCTAACACAATAGGAGGGAGGCTCAAAAGGAAATTTCCAAATCAGGACACCTGGACCCACGCCTTGCTTTGCAAACCCTCTGGTGACGCGTCTATACTTTCCAGGTCCTTAACACTTTAAACTCCTGCCAAACACAGCCTTCCTTAGCAGCAAGATAACTTCTCATCTCTAGTCAAGGAGCACTGTGAAGAAGGAAACTTGAAAAAAAATTTTTTTTCCTTTGTTACTGGAGATTGAACCCAGGGGTATTCTGCCTCCGAGCTACACCGCCAACCCTTTTTATTTTTCTTTTCCAAACAGGGTCTTACTAGGTTGATGAGAGTCTTACTACTTACTGAGGTTGTCCTTGAACCTGCGATCCTCCTGTCTCAGCATTTCAAGTACTGGGATTATAAGCATACACCACCACACCTGGTTGAAAAGTCAAAATTTCTACAATCATTTCCCACCATCTCAAATAAGAGCCATTTTTTTTAACCAACTCGTGTGTGTGTGTGTGTGTGTGTGTGTGTGTGTGTGTGTGTGTGGTACTGGGGACTGAACCCACGGGTATTCTACCTCCAAGCTACACCCCCAGCCCTATTTTATTTTTTATTTTGAAACAGGTTCTCACTAAGTTACAGAGGGCCTCACTAAGTAGCTGAGCCTGGCCCCAAACCTACGATCCTCCTATCTCAGCCTCCCAAGTACTGGGATTACAAGTGTGCACTACCACACTCTGCTAACTTTTTTTTTTTTTTTTAATTGAACCCAGGGGCATTCTGCTCCTGAGCTACACCCCTATTACAATTTTATTTTGTATTTTGAAACAGCGTCTCCCTAAATTGCTCAAGCTGGCCTTAAACCTGCAATCCTCCTATCTAGGAAGATGACGATCCTCCCAAGTACTAGATAGAATTACAGGTGTGCACTACCAGGTCTGGCTAAGAGCCAAGGTTTTGAGAACTTTGGTTGCAATACATAAATCAGTGCAAACAGCCATGCTTTTTCTCTCTTTCCTTTAATAATAATAAAAAAGTAAAAGAAATAGTTATCTCTGTCAATGTTACAGCCTGTAGTTACAAGATAGCAATATTTCCAAAGCTTCTCTCTGTGAGCATATGGCATATCATTTAAAGTAATGCCATGTGGAGGGGAAAGTGATTCGATTAAATTTTATGAAATTAGGATGGTGAACACAGCCAGATGAACCATTCTGCCACACTCTTAAGTGATGGGAAGAGATCATTGCGATCATCTTTTCCATTTCTAGCACCACTGGCCACACTCATTTTCCCTGTGCATCTTCCAAGGGATGTATCTTTCCTGCCTTGACACTGCATGGCACCTGTGTCAGAGTTGAAGGATACCATCTCTGGTATTTCTACAAAGATCATCACTTTTTCACACTTAAAGTTTAGGTTTCATGGGTCAATCATCATGAGGCTGTCTCTAAAACATCAAACTCTATTCGTGTGTGTGTGTGTGTGTGTGTGTGTGTGTGTGTGTGTGTGTATGTGTGTGTGTGTTTGTGTGTAGTACTGGGGGTTGAACCCAGTGGCTTTCTATCTCTGAGCTACACCCCTATGCCTATTTTATTTTTTATTCTGAAACAGGGCCTCCCTAGGTTGCTGAGGCTGGCATCGAACCTGCAATCCCCCTGCCTCAGCCCCCCCAAGTACTGGGATTACAAGCATGCATCACCATACCTCTAACAGCTCAACCTCCGTTCTTAAATGGCCTTCATCTTTCCCAAACATTGTTCAAGGTCCACTTAAATCCTATTTCCTTCAGAAAGTCTTGTTTGGCCCATTGAAAACTGCAGAGAATCTTCCTCCCTGTACAGAAAGTACACAACTGTTGGGAGTAAGATGGCTTCTATAAGCAACTGGCAAAGTGCATAGCATTAAAAATTTGTACTTCAGCAGCATGTGGTGACACACGGCTGTAATCCCAATACTTGGGAGACTGAGACAGGAGGGTTATGGGTTCTCGGCCTGTCTAAGCAATTTAGCAAGACCCTCAACAACTTGCTTAGACCTTGTTTCAAAGTAAATAAATAAATAAATAAATAAAATAGGGATGGAATATAGCTCAGAGTTAGAATGCATCTGGGTTCAATTCCCAGTACCAAAAAAAAGTGCACCTCATAAATCACTTTTTTGTAGCAGGTTCATGGTGAAAGAAAACAAATTTACCATCTATTAAACTTCTTCTATAGGTCAGGACTCTCATCTTCATAATATTCCTTAAGGTTTTGCAGATGACAAAATTTCGGTCAGAAGAGGCTACTTAAGCAACTCGTGTAAAAGTCATGAGACAAAGCAGAAATTTGAAACATCTGTCTGATTCCAAGGGCAGTCATTCAGTTTGAATTTTATTGAGACTGCCTTGGTAGAATAGAAAGCAGAAGGTTTAACTATAATAACAAATATTTACTTAGTGCTTATTAAGCACTTTTCATAGGTATGCATTTAATTATTTCTGTTGTGTGCGTGTGGTACTGGGGATTGAACCCAGAGGCATTTTACCTCTGAGCTATACCTTCCAGCCCTTTTTTTTTTTTTTAATTTTTATTTTGAAACAGGGTCACACTAAGTTTCTGAGGGCCTCACTAAATTTGTGAGGTTGATCTCAAACCTGTGATCCTCTTGTGTTAGCCTCTCAAGTATTGGGATTACAAAGAGAGACACTATTATTAATCCCTATTTCATAAAAAAAATCGAGCAACAAAGACATTGGCTGCCATTGAACTTATTCTCTTTTTATTGCAGAACACAAGATTTTAATGTTTTATTTTGTCAGCTGCTAACCAAAGCCTAGATTCTAGTCTGGCTCCATCATTATGAGTTGTTTGAAAGTACAAGACTTCAGAAAATTTGATTTCTTGGTTTTCAAATTAAAAACAAATAATGCTTATTCTGCTTTTTTTATGGTAGAGTATGAAGACCAAATGAGAATTATTTATAAGGTACTTTCTTAATAGTAGATAACAAAGATATAATTATATTTTAGGAAATATTACAGCCTAGGACCTTCTGTGAAGATATCTATTACTATAGAAGAAATCAAGCACCCAACTTACAAGATTAGCTGGGACAGAACTAGGGATGTAGCTCAGTGACACAGTATATAGTATATGCGTAGCATGCAAAAAGCCCTGGGTTCAATCCCCAGTGCAAAAACAAACAATCAAAAAAAAAAAAAACAAGCCAGGCGTGGTGGCGCACGCTTGTAATCCCAGCATTCGGGAGGCTGAGACCACCGGAGGATCCGGGTTCTCGGCCAGCCTCAGCTACCTAGTGAGGCACTCCACAACTTATCGAGACCCGGTTTCAAAATAAAGGATAAAAAATAGGGCTGGGGGTATAGCTTGGAGGTAGAATGCCCCTGAGTTCAATCTCCAGTACTGCAAAACAAACAAAAACAAAAACAAAAACAAACAAATAAAGTCAGGAGTGGTAGCGCACATCTGTCTTCCCAGTACTTGGGAGGCTGAGACAGAAGGATTGCAGGTTCAAGAACAGCCTTAGCAATTTAGTGAGGCTTTCAGCAACTTAGTGAGACCCTGTTTCCAAATAAAAAAAGGGCAGGGGTGTGGCTCAGAGGTAGAAGGCCCCTGGATCCAATTCCCAGCACCACACACACACACACACACACACACACACACACACACACACACATACACACACATAAATTTAGAGGGTATGACTTATTTTTAATAAATGGCATCTCAAAAATTAATAAATAATAAAACAACTTTCTTTTAATACAGATACTCTAAAAATTTCAGTGGTAGATAATATGAATATTTAACCAGAAAGGTTTGTTTCTAATGCTATTATTCTGAGATTTATCCTTCTATGTAATTTTCTCCTCATTTTTAAGAGATAGTTGGAAATTTTAAAATGATGCAATCATGTTTCCATATTTCACAGTACAGTGAGGGTCTCAGATTAATTAAAGGCAGTATACATACTTGGTATTCTCAAGACCCGTTTCTAAGACTTCCACAGATAACAAATCTGCAGAAGTGCAAGCCACTATATAAAATGGAATAGTGTTTGTATATAACTTACATATATCCTCCTGGATAATTTAAATACTTTCTGGATTACTTATGTAATAAGTAATAAATAATCTCTGAACACCTCATGCAATGTAAATAGCTAGTATACTATATTGATTAGAGGATAGTGACCAAAAAAAAAAGTCTGCACATGTTCAGGAGAGACACGATTTTTTTCCCCAGTGTTTTGAACAGCGGCTGATGGAATCTGGATAAGGGCAGAGGACTGTATTGAGAAACCCAGAAGATGGCAACAGTGCAAGAGAAGGTCCTGGTCAGGCATCCGGGCCAAGTTGAACCTGAGGGTTACTTCCCACTGGGGCGGGTTGGGGAAAGGGAAGGGAAAGGTTCCCACAGGTGTCTCCTGCCCCTTTTCCATGGAATCTAGTGTCCTAAGGACATCTCCAGATGGCCCTTTAGTATGGGACACATGGAGGTCAACTGGTAACAGCAACGGGGTCCTTACATGTCAGGTTCCCTCGTGCTTGTACTACCAAGGTCTTTGCTAGAGTAGGGGAGAGAATGGCCCAGAGGGGCACAGACTTGTACCCAGGATACCTGGGTACAGGTTCTCCAGTCTGCAGTTCCAGGCTTCAAGATGGTTCTTTGAGTGGTCTGGCATTCAGAGTCTGGCTTATAGTATAGTGCCTGAGGTATAGGGAATAGTTTACCGGGAGTTTTCTAACTCTGGGAGACTCAGGTAATCTCCATGGATAAAAGCTTGGGCTGATGGAGGCCAACAGACCATTTTACAACTTGAATCCAAGGAACAGGGAGACTAAAATGTTTGCAGAAGATGATCAGCCACAGAAGGTCTGGGAACCCTTCCACATCATGAACTGGTTCTATGGGAGAAATTGCTGACGACCTCCTCAGCTAAGCCAAAGACGCAGAGCATACCAGTCAATTTAGGTACTTGAGGGTCAAGGGAGTGACAGCAAGGTACCAAAGCATCACCCTCTCAGATGTCTCAGAAGCGTGGGTCACAGTACAGGGGAGAAGGGCAGTCAGGGAAGGCAGGATGAAGCTGACCCTCAGGACCAATGTCTCTCCTTTTGGGGGAAGCTCACTTTTCCAGTGGTAAAAGAGGGAACAGACAGAAGGTCATTCCTGTGGGGAATCAAAAGGATGGTTCTAGCCATGTTGTTGCCATCAGTGGCACAGGAGTGAACAATGACTTATAATCCTGGGGGGCTGAGGTAGTGACAAAGTCAATGCCAAGGACTGAGGGAGCCAAGAGAAGATGCAAATAACACCTGGTGAGGACAGCAGGATAAGATTGACATGAGGAGCCCCACATTCCTGATTTGTTAGCATTCCCACCCAGCCTTGGGGACCAGTTAGGAAATGAGTTAGTGTTTGATGGAGGGGTATCTTGGGGGTCCTCCTGGTCTTATGGAAGAAGGTCTTTCCTCTTCTGAGTTTCTGGTGATTGTTAAATGAAACTGGGGTCATAGAGACTGGGGATTAGGTTGCCCTGACCAAGCTTGGCTTCCAGATACACCAAGATAGTCTCTTGTACCACTTCACAGAAAACCTTTCAAAATATACCCCTTTGCCTTCAGGATAAAGTACAAATTCTTTCACAGAACAAGGCTTTGCATGATCTCATTCTTTTCTTCAGACTAGACTAGGATTTCTCAACCTCAGCAACATTGATACTTTGCTTAGATAATTCATCGTTGCATGGGCAGCAGTGAGGTACCAAGGCCCTGACACCTAAGATGCCAGCAATACACACCCCTCTCCAGTTGTGACAACAGGAAATGTCTTCAGAGACTACCAACGACCTCTGCTTAGGGACCGCTGGACTAGAGGAGGGTTGGCCACTCAGAAACTCTCTTATTTCCAAGAGCATGCTTCAGACAGATCTCTTTTTTCATAGCCTCAGTCTATGTATCTCACACTTCTACACCTGGCTGATCCTTATCAACCCTATAGATCTCAGATGTCCCTCACCCCAAGAAGTTTTTCTGCCTCCCTCAGGCCTATCAGGTGTCCTTTGGGGACTTCCACAGTCATTGTTCCCTTGCTCCCCAGTTTCCCTGTCCCAGCCCTGCCCACTCTGGGTTGTCACTTTCTGGGGACCGATTTGTCTTCTCCTTCGCAAGGTCATGAGCCCCAGGAGAGAAGATCTGATACTGTCTTGGTTGCCGATCTATCGCTAGTACTCGTCCCCCTCGGGGGCAGGCACAGAGCAGGTGCTAGGCATTTTGAAATAAAGAGATCTTCAAACAGGTGGCGCTGAGATGGAATTCTCTGATGGTAAGAGTAGATCTGGGTAGGCAGTGGGTGTGCTGGAAAACTTGTTCACCTCTGACCCAGCCCTTCACAGCCTTCATGGTATCAGCTGCCTCCTGCATCCCTTACAGGATGTTCCCAAACATTGTGTAAGAGATTGGACAAGTGGATCCAAGGACAGGAACAGTGTGTTAGCCACTGCTATGTCCATAGCTACCACCATCCTCCCCGACTCCACAAGAGCCACCACAGAGCAGGTGGCCCCTGGGCCACGCCTTACAACCCAGCCAGTCCGATCCTCCTCCAGTTAGGGGCCCAGACACAGGGCCCACAGCTCTGCCATCCACTTCTCCTGCTAGTGTGTTTTGAGTCCCTACTACTTAAAGGGCCCCATGCTAATGCTGGGGATAGGGCTGTAAACACAAAAGGCCCTGCTCTCTTGGAACCTGTCTTTGTCAGCTTTCCGTCACTATCACAAAACATCTAAATTAATCAATTTCTAAGGAAGAAGGTTTGTTGACTCACCATTCCAGAGATGTCAGTCCATGTTCCTTTGGCCCTGTTGATGTGGGCCCCTGGCGGCACAGTACATCATGGCGGTGTAATCAAATCCTTTCTTCAGTTTCCCTCCCTTCGTGGTTTCATCTGGGATACCAAAATGATATGGGGGTGTCTTTTATTATTGGGTTCTTGTCCAGTGGATTTTTGACAAATGAAGTCTAAGGACTAACGAAGGGTATAGAAATATGAAGTTTATTTTAAGTCAAGGAAAGAAAGAGGACCAAAAAACAGCTCCTCCCACATGGGCAGAGGGGTCCCTGAAAGAGAGTAACCACTGTTGTTCTTAGGAAGTGAGCTTTCATACCTTATAGAGATTTTCCATCTCTTCTTTTATGATTGATGAGAATTGGGTCTTGGGAGACTAATGTCTTTGGTCCAGTTTCAATGTCTAATTTGAATCGTTATCCATGGGCTGGTGGGCCCTCATCTCCTGCAGCACTTGTCCATTCACCTCCCCCACTCTTGTTCACACAGGTTGTCCTCAGAATGCAGCCAGCCCACAGAAGGGGCCGAAGTTTTGTTTTGATCCCTACAGGCCTTGCCTGGTTGTTACCCTTATATCTTATTACCCTTCCCTGCTTTTGTTCTTTATATAGATGGCCTCATTTAACACTCCATGTTCCAGGTCGTCTGTCCTGCCTCAGCGGGAGCAGGAAGCAAAGAGGGAAGCAAGAAGGGACCATGGTCCCAATATCCCACTCAAGGGCAAATCCCCAGTGACCTAATTCACTTCCACTTCAGTCCCACTTCCTAAAGAGTCCTCTGCCTCCCAATAGCACCAAGGCCTGGGACCATGTCCTCAACACAGGAGTCTTTAGGGGACATTCAAAAATCCAACTATAGCAGAGCTTACTTTCTGGCCAAGGGTGGGATAGGAGGTAAGAAACGGACAGGGACCAAGAGTGAGCAAGGTAGGAAAAATGCACAGTAGGTCAGATGGTAATACGTGCCATGAGCATAATAAAGTTGAAGCAAGGGATGAGTAGAAGGGTTGCCATTTAAATACAGTGGCCCAGCCGGGCATGGTGGCACATACCTGTGATCCCAGTACCTGGGAGGCTCAGACAGGAAGATCACAGGTTCAAGGACAGCCTCAGCAACATAGGGAGACTCTCAGCAACCTAGGGAAATCCTGTTTCAAAATAAAAGAATTAGCCGGGCATGGTGGCACACAAACACTTGTAATCCCAGTACTTGGGATGCTGAGACAGGAGGATCACAGGTTTGCGCAAGGCCAGCCTCAGCTACTTAGTAAGGCCCTCGGCAACTTAGTAAGGCCCTGTTTCAAAATAAAGAATACAAAATAGGGCTCGGGGTGTAGCTTGGAGGTAGAATGCCCCTGGGTTGTCTCCAGTACTGCAAACAATTAAAAGTAAAAGTAAAATTAAAAAGGGCTGGGGATGTAGCTCGGAGGTAGAATGCCCCTGGGTTGTCTCCAGTACTGCAAACAATTAAAAGTAAAAGTAAAATTAAAAAGGGCTGGGGATGTAGCTCGGAGGTTCCATCCTCAGTATCACAAAATAATAAATAAATAAATAAATAAATAAATAAATACATACATACATACATACATAAATAGATACATACATATATGAACACATGCATACATGTGTACAAGTACTTCTCATCCCTCTGTGGATCTAAAATGTTGATCTCATAAAAGTTGAGAGTAAGCCGGGCGTGGTGGCGCACGCTTGTAATCCCAGCATTCGGGAGGCTGAGACTGGAGGATCCGGGTTCGTGGCCAGCCTCAGCTACCTAGTGAGGCACTCCGCAACTTAGTGAGACTCGGTTTCAAAAATAAAGAATAAAAAAATAGGGCTGGGGGAGTAGCTCGGAGGTAGAATGCCCCTGAGTTCAATCCCCAGTACCGCAAAAAAAAAAAAAAAAAAAAAAAAAAAAGTTGAGAGTAGAAAGGTGGAAACCAGAGGCTGGAGAATACGGGGGAGAAAAATGGGGGGAGGCAGATCGATGGATACTGAATTACAGTTAGAGGAAGAAGGTCTGGTGCGCTATCTCACAGTAGGGTGACTAGAGAGAAGAGTAATGCACTGTACACGTCAAAGAGCTAGGATTTTGAACGTCGTTAGCATGAGGAAATTATTACTATTTGAGGAGATAAATATGCTTCGCTTGATTCAAAGGTTGCACAGTGCATGCATGGGTCAAAACATTGCATGGTACATTGTTAGCATATATGACATTTTAGGTTTTTATATATCAATTAAAAACAGACTTAAACTGGGTGCAGGGGCGCTATTTGTAATCCCAGTACTTGGGAAGCTGAGACAGGAGGATTCCAGGTTTGAGGCTAGCCTCAGCAATTTAGTGAGACTCTCAGCAACTTAGTGAAACCCTGTTTCAAAACTAAAATGAAAAAAAAAAAAACAAGTAAAAAAGGCTAGGAGTGTAGCTCAAAGGTAAAATACCCCTGGGTCCAATCCCAGTACCATAATCACAATAATAATAAATATATACTATTTAAAAAGAGAGGATGGACAAGGAGCTCTTGCCCTTACAGGAATCTACACGGACCTAAAGCACTCTCAACTGTTGGCAAGAATGTGGATTCTGCTTCAGGAGGCATCAGGAATTAATGACCTGAGCCTGGAAACTGTGTGTTAGCTAGGCAGAGAAATGTCTCTCTGCTAGGAAGGGAAGAGCCCACAGCTGGGCTTAGAGGAAGCTTTTTATTTTCTCTGAAAATAGATTGCAGACATGTATGGTTTTTGGAGCAGCCGTATCTAGAAATAAGTTATAAAAGGCTATGATTTCCTCCCATTACTTGAGAGCCTTCCGAAAAGTCTTGTTCCATGATGACGCCCAATTTCAACTGTGGGGTATTTTGTTGTTGTTTGCTGGAGAAAGGGTCAAGGAAAGGGCTTCCTGACCATGCCGAGGCCTGTGTGGAAGAAGATGTCACCATGCTGAGGTGGCAGGAACACAGCTCCAGCACTGGCTGAGGACTGGGAGCTCAGTAGGAGGCTCTCGTCTCAAGTGCATACAACATTCTGCAGGTAGTCCAGGGCCAGACAGCGCTCCAGGAGGGCCAGGCAGACAAGCTCAACCAGGTGAACTGGGAGATACGATGCTTTAACACCAGAAGAGCCAAGAAAACTTAGGCGAGAGTTGGGTTCCGCATGGAGCCGGTGTTCAGCAAATTCGAATGAAAAGATACTCGAGAAGAGTGAATGCCATTCTACACTGTAGTCCAGCATTTGGAAGACTGGAGCATCAAGATTCCGGGGGAAAGTTCTGGAAACTTGTCTACATCGATATTTTGCACTATGGAGAATAATCCCGATTTAATACATTGCTCCAACTGTGAAGGAATGAGTGGACCAATGGGTGAGGAGGGTGAGCAGAACAGGTTTCTCTGAGGAGGTGAAATGGAACAGACTTGAAAGAGACCAGGGCGACAGTGACAGAGACAGGGGCTGGTGGGGAGGAAAGCAGAGAGGCAAAGAGGGGCCAGACCTCGCTGGGCCTTGAGGATCATGGGAAGGGCTCTGTCTTTACCCCAGTGAAGGGGAGCCACAGGAGACGCACCTCTTTACTGAGGGATAGCTCAGATGCCGTAACATTCGCCCATGGTATGGAATGCAGTGATTTTCCACACATTTTTGCAGTTGTACAGTCCAACTAGCACCACAGCCTCACCTGAGAGCATTTCCGCACCCTCCGGAAGTTCCCTCCTAATCTTCCAAAGTCATAATTGCTTTCTCCTGTCACGCTCAACACCAGACAACCATCGAGGTGCTTTCTGTCTCTCTGTCTCTATGACTTTGGTTTTACTAAAAGTGTGTGTGTGTGTGTGTGTGTGTGTGTGTGTGTGTGTGTGTGTTTTAAAGAAGAATGAACCCAGAGGCATTCTACCTCTGAGCTACAACCCTTATTTTATTTTTTTTATTTTGAAAAAGGGCTTCCCTAAGTTGCTGAGGCTGGTCTTGAACCTGCAGTCCTCCTGTCTAAGCCTCCCAAGTAAATGGGATTACAGGCGTGGACTACCACCATGCCTGGCTTTTCTAAAGATTTCTTAAAAATGGAATTAAACCAAAAACATTGTATCTTGTTTAATATATTTTTTGAGTACCTACCCTCCGGTGGTGAATCTCAAAAATAAACACAGATGTAATTCAGAATCACAGTAGTGATGGCTCACAGTTTGGTTTGTAAATTGAGGCATGGGGAGGCCAAATGAGTCACTCCAGACGGAAGATGTGTCAGTCACAGCAAGGAAAGAAAAACCAAGAGCATCACATTGAGACTGCAACCTTTCCTTCTGCACTGCTTCTTGCTGTTTAAACTTTTCACCCCGCTAAAGCTCTTTCCAATGAAAACAGCTTTAGGTAGGAAATCCCTGTGTTTGGAGACCGGCTTTGGAAAAGAACACTTTGTATGTTTGTATTTGATAACATTGTTATAGTTACTAAAATATCAGCTCATGTTTCTGGAATTCTGTAGGATTCCCCAATGTGGGAATAATAAGCTTTTCATTTCAATCTATTTTGTAATGCCAGGTGGCTATAATATACATCAGTGCATTTCCTTCATACCAAGCTAGTCTAAATTGATCTTAAATATGATAAAATGTGAACCAGTAACTTTGAGCAACAGTTTTTCTCCCTGTAAGCCATTTTTAGTATTTATTTATTTATTTATTTATTTATTTATTTATTTATTGTAGTACTGGGGATTGAACCCAGGGGCATTCTACCTCCGAGCTACAGCCCCAGCCCTATTTTTAATTCTTTATTTTGAAACAAGGTCTCACCAAGTTGCGGAGGGCCTCACTAAGTAGCTGAGGCTGGCCAGGAACCTGTGATCCTCCAGGCTCAGCCTCCCAAGTACTGGGATTACAAGCATGCACCATCACACCCAACTCTGTAAGCCATTTTTAAAAAGAGGAATACAAGTGTGTCATGGTGGCGCACACTTGTAGTCCCCAGTACTTGGGAGACTAAAACAGGAGGATCGAAGATTTGAGGACAGTTTCAGCAGCTTAGTGAGACCCTGTTTCAAAATAAAAATAACAAAATAGGGCTGGGGATATATCTCAGAGGTAGAATGCCTCTGGGTTCAACATCTAGTAACAAAAGAAGAAGGAGGAGGAGGAGGAGGAGGAGGAGGAAGAAGAGGAGGAGGAGGAGGAGAGGGAGGAGGAGAAGAAGAAGAAGGAAGGATTACAGAAATGTGGCCACATAGGCACCAATCAGATAGAAGAACAGCAAGGAGTTAAAACTGGTCAACTTAGCAAAATTATCTGATTAAGGGATATTAATTTGCACTCCAATTATCTCCTTTGTCAACCTTTTTTTCTCACCATAATAGACTGTAATTCTCAGGGCAGTAGGAAATTCGATGACTACCGGAAAATGACTGGTTGAATGAATAAGCTTTGTTTCCTTATATAATTATAAGAATTGTAAGCATTCGAAATTTGAATCCAGAGCAGAGAAGAAGTAGTGCATCAATCTCAATCATTTTTGTAGTTAACTGATTTCTCAGTCTTTCTTTTTCTGCTGATATTTCTTGCTTATTATACAGTTTTACAGGGTATTTCAAGGCAAATTATCAAATCCTGATGGATAGGGTCTATTTTCAAGCAATTCATAGAATAGTCAAAACATATTAATCTCACAGCCAGAGGGAGACAGCACCCAGATTAGCTGGTCAAGTCCCAACAGAATAAGGTTCCCGTAAGGGTTCTGTAAAAACAGCCTAAGAGTAAAGAGAAGCCATATGTAAAGAGAAACCTAAGGAACTCTACTGCCCATTAAATTTCAGAATGGTAGAGCAATGAAATTTGTTTCTAATATGCATTTCTTTTTTTTTTTTTTTTTTTTTTTGCGGTACTGGGGATTGAACTCAGGGGCATTCTACCTCTGAGCTACATCCCCAGCCCTATTTTTTATTCTTTATTTTGAAACCGAGTCTCACTAAGTTGCGGAGTGCCTCACTAGGTAGCTGAGGCTGGCCTCAAACCCGGATCCTCCGGTCTCAGCCTCCCGAATGCTGGGATTACAAGCGTGCGCCACCACGGCTCTAATATGCATTTCTGCTGCTGATTTTGATAAGGCAAAGCTGATTTGGTCCGGCAAGAACCCCGAGAAAGCATTGTGAGAGAGTTTGTTATTAGGATTATACAAATATTAATGTTTGAGTAAAATGAAATTATCAAGACCAAGTTCAAAGCTAGAACAGATTCATATAATTATATACATATGTGTACATATACATAAATATGTACATATATGCATTTTTAAAAAATTCTTATTTTCAGTACATTAAATTTACTCATAAAAACATTCTAAAAATGTACAAGTTTTCTTTTTTAACAAATATAATAAAACATAAAATAATGCCAAAAACAAAATACTTGACATGTACAATTCAAAATCAAATTAGCAGAATATTAAATATTTACAAAACTGTATTTTAAAAATTAAAAATAAAGTTACATGCAATTTTGTAGAATTGACAAAAGAATAGCTCAAAAATGGGAGAATATTCCTTCCTTCCTAAGAAGAAAGCATGCCTGATAGAAGTTTCAAAGATTCTCAGTCTGGACACCTACGCCTCACCGTGGTATGCATGTGAGAACTGATAGGTGTGACGAGGGCTCATCACAGTCTTATATATGTATTATATGTATTTTAGCTAGAACAGATCACTGAAGACCAGATCAGCAGTCTATTCCCAGTGGAGAGGAATATACAGAGTACTCTTTAAACAGATGATTTTTTTTTTTTTTTTGGCAGTACTAGGGGTTGAATCCAGGGGCATTCTACCTCCGAGCTACACCCCCAGCCCTATTTTTTATTCTTTATTTTGAAACAGGGTCTCATTAAGTTTCAGAGGGCCTCACTAAGTTGCTGAGGCTGGCTGTGAACCCAGATTCTCCTGCCTCAGCCTCCCAAGTACTGGGATTACAAGTGTGCACCACCACAAGCGGCTCAAACAGATTATTTTAAACATAGCATTAGATCTGGGAAGCACACGCAGTAAAATTGAGACCATGTGGAGGTATTTCTTAAGCAAAAATGAGGAGTTATGTTTAGTATTTAGAAATAATGTCTAGTATTTAGGTCTCCTATCAGCTTTCTCTCTCTTTTTTTTTTTTTTTTGCTATACCCGCAGCCCTTTTTATATTTTATTTTGAAACAGTGTCTCACTAAGTGGCTAAGGCCCTCCACAAGTTTCTGAGGCTGTCCTTGAACCTGCGATCCTCCTGTCTCAGCCTCCCAAGTACTTGGATTACAAGCACGTTTCACCATGGCTGGTTTAGATATGCTATTAACAACCATATAAATCACATGAACAACCATATAAATCACATGACCCATAAGACTGGGTTTTTAACTTTGTTTTCTTTCTCTCCACCTGAAAGATAAAGAATACACTATACAAACCACACAAGCTGGGTGTGGTGGCACGTGCCTGTAATCCTAATACTTGGGAGGCTGAGACAGGAGGATCACAGATTCACAGCCAGCCTCAGCAATTTAGCAGGGCCCTCCACAACTTAGTGAGACCTTGTTTCATTAAGTAGCAGGTATCTGATTTTCTAACAAACTATTACATTGACAGAGATCAGCCAAACTATTTACAGCTGGTTTAAATTTTTAGATACATTTAGATAAATTTAGATAAAATTTTAGATACACTTAGATAAATTTTTAGATACATTGCAGTTCCTTTCTAGTTGTTAAATGTGAGCAGAAATTTTATGTGTACCCAGGGGCGTTCTACCTCTGAGCAATACTCCTAGCCCTTTTTAACTTTTTTATTTTGAAACAGAGTCTTGCTAGTTTGCTGAGAGCCTTAGGTAAGTTGCTGAGGTTGGCTTCAAAACTGTGCTCCTCCTGTCTCAGCCTTCCAAGTACTGGGATTACAGGTGTGCGCCACCGTGCCCTGCTAATGTGCCTTTCCTCGCCCATTTTTCAGTGGGCTGCCCATGCCCAAGGAAACATTAGCTGTCATAGATTAAAGAAAGAAGAGCATAAAAGTGTGTAACTAGAATGATTGTGTGAGGCAGACCCCCAATCCTGTCACAGATTGGCCTCTATGCAAGCAAGAAACAAACCACTTACTAAGTATATGAGATGCCAGGGCTTATCTGTCATATCCTTTAGCACCCTTAACTAACACAGAAAGTGCTGCCACAAGGAAATCCCAACTTTGTGCATGAGTTAGAAGTTAAGCATCTAAAGACTTGGTAAAGCCATTGTCTGCAATAAGGTCTAGAGTAGACTTGTAGCTATAATGGCAAACAGAGAATAGAATATTAAAAGTATATTGATCAGCCAGGCCATTGTGGCGTATAAACATAATCCCAGTACTAGGAAGGCTGAGACAGGAGAATCGCTTAGCCTCAGCAACTTAGTGAGAGCCTGTTTCAAAGCAAAAAAAAATAAAATAGGAATGGGGGTGTAGCAGTAGAATGCTCCTAAATTCAATCCCCAGTAACACCACCACTACCAAAAAAAAAAAAAAAAAAGTGTATTGGTCACTAATGGCCACATGGAACATGTTACTAAAAGAAAAATCAAGCCAAGATCACACTTGTAAGCCCAGTACTTGGGAGACTGAGAGAGGAGGGCCACAGGTTCGCGGCCAGCCTCAGTTACTTAGTGAGGCCCTATGCAATTTAGTGAGACCCTGTTTCAAACTAAAGAATAAAAAATAGGGCTGGGGGTGTAGCTCAGAGGCACAAGGGCTCTGGGTTCAATCCCCTGTGTCGCAAAAACAAGAAAAAACAACTCAGGTAAGAAGTAGCTGCTTAGCAAGCAGACACAAAGAACAGAGTATCAGAAAACTGTTTCTAGAATTCATGCAGTAAGGAAATAAATTTGGAAAGTCATCGTGTTACCAAAGGTACAGTTAGAGCTGGGCGTGGTGGCGCACACTTGTAATTCCAGCATTTGGGAGGCTGAGACCGGAGGATCCGGGTTCGCGGCCAGCCTCAGCTTCCTAGTGAGGCCCTCCACAACTTAGTGAGAACTGGTTTCAAAATAAAGAATAAAAAATAGGGCTGGGAGTATAGCTCAAAGAGAGAATGCCCCTGAGTTCAGTCCCCAGTACCAAAAAAAAAAAAAAAAAAAAAAAAAGGTACAGTTAGGCTCAGCCCTGATCAAAAAACAAAAACAAAAAAAACTTAATGACAGACAACAACCAAGCCTTGCATCTCTGCTTGAAGGTTTCTGGATTGCTGCTTTTATGCTTTTAAGTTGAAAGATAAAGATAGAGTTGAGGAGCAAAGGGATAAATTTAACAATTCTGAGCAGGAAGGTGGCTGGCACCTAATATTGGCCCCAAGTAAATAGGTCAGAAGCCTACCGTGCTAAACCGTGAACCCAGCACAAAAATCTGTCTAGTTGCTCAATGCCGAAGGTGACCTTCAGGCTTTTACAGTTGCATCACCTGGCTGCTGAGATTAAAGGGGCAGACACCATCTCTCAAGCCCAAAGTCCACCCAAAAGCATTACATTCCTCAGATGGAGATTTCAGGGTGGGGATGGATGGCAATGGTTCCCCTTTTGAACTCTGATCTGAATGTGGATAAGGGAATCCCAGGAGCTTCTCCTAGGCCCAGTGGCAGGAAAACAAGACCAGGGTAGAAGGACCTAGATTCTAAGGCTGTGTCTAAGGTTAATGTCAAAACAATACATCTCCATCGCTATCTCCTGCTATCTCTTTTCCAGGATAGCAAGAGGAGAGGCGAGGAGAATGGACAAGGAACAACTTTCAGAAAGACAGAGCCAGGGAACATGGACAAGAGCACCCCAGAAGAGTAAAACTAGTTTCTTTTTGTTTTTTAAATATATATTAAAATTAATTAATAAATTAAAATTAAACATATATACTGGGGATTGAACCCAGGTGCATTCTACCTCCAAGCTACATCCCCAGCCCTTTTTATTTCTTATTTTGAAACAGGGTCTCACTAGGTTGCTGAGAATCTCACTATGTTGCTGAGGCTGATCTCAAACCTGTGACCCTCTTATCTCAGCCTCCCAAGTAAACTGGGATGACAGGCATGTGGAACCACACTTGGTTTAAAACTAACTTCTAAAGAAGGTAATTCTCCACTGTCAGGGGTCAAGAACCTTAACAATGTTTGCATACTGGGATTTCACAAGTTTTATTGATTTTTTTTCCTTCCTCTACTGAGTGAAAGTTTTCACTTCTGGTTATACTTTCCCTGATCCATCATTGAATATTGGGCAGAAGGAGAGATGCAGATAACTTGTTCTTAATATTTTAACTGGGATATTTATTTTATTTTTCAGTTGAATTTTTTTCTATAGATTAAACATCTATGCTCTTTGTCAAATGCATATTTTTCCTCCCATACTGTGGCACTTAATTTCCTAAATGAAGAGCTTAGAAAATTTATTTTAAATTGGGTGTGGTGGCACATGCCTGTAATTCCAGTACTTGGGAGGCTGAGAAAGGAGGATCACAGGTTCTAGGCCAGCCTCAGCAACTTGGTGAGAGTAACTTAGTGAGACCTTGTTTCAAAATTTAAGAACAAAAAGGGCTGGGAGTATAGCTTAGAGGCAAAACACCATTGGGTTCAGTTCCCAGCACCAAGAAAAGGAAAAAAATCTACAAAATATAAATTTCCCTATTTGTACTACCTTAAGTGCTCTCTGCTGTGTTTTTATTCAACTCAAAATAGTTTCTATTTGCATTTGTCCTTTCTTCCTTAACTTCTCATATGCCCCTTGAACACTCCCCGCAGTGCTTATAGTGGCAATGTGTACCCCAAGATAACTTGTGGATTACAGAAATTTACCACACACACACAAAAATATTAAATATTGATCACCAACAACATGCATTTCTATTATGTTCAGTACTTGGGAGGCTGAGACAGGAGGATCTTAAGTTCAAGGACAGTCTCAGCAACTTAGTGAGACCTTGCTTCAAAACAAAAAAATTTTAAAAAAGCTAATGGTATAGCTTAGAAGTAGAATGCCCCTGAGTTCAAACCCCAGAACCACACACACACACAAAATAAATAAATAAAAAAAGATTAGAGACAAGTTTTGTTGAGAAGTAATTTTAAGAACTGCTTTTATACTTTAACATTAACAACCAGTCAGATTTTCTTTAGCCTCAAACAGCGTGTTTATGTAAAATTAAATGAATGTGGTAGCAAAGCTGCACTTTTTTTTTTTTTTCTAAATGAAAAAATGCATGATGGCTCATGCCTGCAATCCCAGTACTTGGGAGGCTGAAACAGGAGAATTGCAAGTTTAAGAACAGCCTCAGCAAGGAGTGAGACTCTCATCAACCTAGTGACACCCTGTTTCAAAATAAAAATAAAATAGGGCTGTGGATGCAGCTCGGAGGTAGAATGTCCCTGGGTTCAATCTCCAGTACCACAATAAATAAATAAATAAATAAATAAATAAATAAATAAATAAATAAATAAATAAATGAATGATGTCAAGAGTTCAAGAATAAAATATTTAATTTCCGTATATTTGGGATTTTTCTATATGATTTATTGCTGTTGGCTTCTATATCCTATATCAGTATTTTGAAATCTACTGAGTCATCTTTTATGCCCCTTAAGATATTCTATTTTGATGAAAACTTCATGAGCATTAGAAATCAATGTTCCTTCTGCAGCTACTGGGTGGCATCTTCAATGAAAATCCATTAGTTAGCCGGGCGTGGTGGCGCACGCTTGTAATCCCAGCATTCGGGAAGCTGAGACTGGAGGATCTGGGTTCGCGGCCAGCCTCAGCTACCTAGTGAAGCATTCAGCAACTTAGTGAGACCCGGTTTCAAAATAAAGAATAAAAAATAGGGCTGGGGGTATAGCTCGGAGGTAGATTGCCCCTGAGTTCAATCCCCAGTACCGCAAAAAAAAAAAAAAAAAATAAAGAGTAAAAAATAGAAAATAGGGCTGGGGGTATAGCTCGAAGGTAGAACGCCTCTGAGTTCAATCCCCAGTACCGAAAAAAAAAAAAATCAATTAGTTAATCGGTTATATCTTTCAGATCTTCTATATCATGACTAAATTTTGTCTAGTTCTATCAATAACTAAGGGAATGTGTTAACGTCTCCAACTATGATTTGGACTTTATTCTTCTTGTTAGTTCCATTGATTTTGACATTTATTATTTTTACACCTTCCTTATGTATTAAAGATTTTAACACTATAAAGTGACTCTGTCATTAGTCATACTCTTTTTCTTGAAATTTATATAATCTGATGTTAAGATAACCACCCCAGCATTTATATACTTAATATTTTTATTGTATTTCATCGTTCTATTTTCTATTTGTGTTTTTATATTCAAGGCTAATCAATCATAGGCAGTATATTCTTGCTTTTTTATCCAGTCTGACGATATCTGCCTTTTGATTGCTCAATACATTTGCACTTAGCATGATTATACGTAAGGTTACTTTATGTCTGCCATTTTGGTATTTATTTTCCGGCTGACTTGTCTGTTTTTCTTCCTCTGTTCCTCCATTCTTGTATTCTTTTAATCAAATAATTTTAATATTCCATCTCAACTTCAAGTTAATATCAAATTGCCTTGATTAAAATATAAAGAACTTGTAATAGTATATTTTCATTAACCATCTGTATCTGTAGTGACTTCATTGCCATACATATTGTATCTACATGCATAATTAACCCTGCAATGCTACATAGTTTTATTAACAAGCTAAAATGTGTATGTGTGTGTGTGTATGTGTGTGTATGTGTGTGTATGTGTGTGTATGTGTGTGTGTGTGTGTGCATGTGTGTGCACACATATGCGTATGGTCTTTATCATCTACATTTTACAATTCCTGGATATGTTTATTCATTTGAGTTGTCATCTGATGTCATTTCCCTTTGACCTAAAGAATTTATTTTAGCATTTCTAGAAGTACAAATATGCTAATTACAAAAGCCTTTAGTTCTCATTTATCAAAAATAGTCTCAATTTCACCTTATTTTGAAAGGATAATTTTAATTAAAAGAATAAGAATTTTTGGATGATTTTTGGCTCAGCATTTTAAACATGATATTGTGCTATTTGTCAATTTTTTTTTCATTATTAATTCGAAACATAAAAATTACATTTTCTTTCTTTTTTGTGTGGTACTGGGGATTGAACTCAGGGGGACTTTACTTCTGATCTATACTCCCAGTTCTATTTTTTTATTCTGGATTTTGAAAAGGGTCTCACTAAGTTGCGGAGGGCCTCACTAAGTAGCTGAGGCTGGCCATGGTCTCAGCCTCCCAAGTACTGGGATTACAATATACTTTCTTATATACTGATACTATTAGTTTTCCTTAAACAAATGTGTTGTATAATTACCTAGTATATTTTGCAGTTTTCTCCATAATATATACCCACATTATTATGCATGCTAAATTAGCAGAAGAGTTTAAGCTAGTTAGCTGATTTTCACCTAATTCACCCAGTATAGAAGATGAATCTTTAAACATTTGTATTCATAAACTAATCATTTTAAAAGTAAAAATGTTTATTACAAATATGCATTTATCACACTGGTTATTAAGTCATCACTATCCAAACCTTACTGAATCCATTATAACCTATTTTCCTAAGTGTAGATCATAGTAAGATTCTATAGCAGTCGGGATTCCCTAACGCCAACCTGAGGGGAAGCTAAAAAGAGATTTGAAAAGTTATTTTACTCTTACTGGCTTCTTTTACACTTTTCCCTAAGAGGCTAAACTGTGCTAATGTGTTTGTTTCATTTCCACTTAAGTAATGGCTATGCCTCTCTAAATTACTCTGTATCTCTATTTTGCAGCTGAATCACCTTCTTAAGTAATAATAACTGCTATTTGCTATGTGCCAAATATTTGGCTGGCAGATATAGATATAGATATAGATGATATAGATATAGATAAAGATATGGTAATTGGTATAGGTATATATTGATATATTGTTGTTAATGTATATCTTCATCATGCTTATTTAAAATATGAAGAAGCTAGCCGGGCGTGGTGGCGCACCCTTGTAATCCCAGCATTCGGGAGGCTGAGACCGGAGGATCCGGGTTCGCGGTCAGCCTCAGCTACCTAGTGAGGCACTCCGCAACTTAGTGAGACTCGGTTTCGAAATAAAGAATAAAAAAATAGGGCTGGGGATATAGCTCGGAGGTAGAATGCCCCTGAGTTCAATCCCCAGTACCTAAAATAAAATAAAATAAAATAAAATATGAAGAAGCTGATGATTAGAGAGGTAAATAATTCTGAGATATATAGTTGAAGGTCTTTGAGATATTTTATAGTAAATCCAGAAATCTAAGTTAAGATGCCTAATTTTTTTTTTTAACAGAATATCACTAGGTTGACATAGTTGATGAGTCTCCCTACTTGCTGAAGCTGTCCTTGAACCGGCGATCCTCTTGTCTCAGTCTCCCAAATACAAGGATTACAAGCGTGTTCCAACATGCCCAGCTTAGGATGCCTAAATTTAAAGGCTGCTCTTGTGTCACTAAATCTTATTTCCACCTGGGACCTCAGGATATTGGTATTTGGGGGAAAACTGCATAGTATGGTAGTCTATATCCAATCCATTGACTCATCCTGTATTTATATCTCTCATGTTAATAAAAGTGTACAAGGTGCAATGTGTATGTGTTTTCCTTTTTACAAAGGAAAAAATCAGTATAAGTGTATTTTATGTCAACACAAAATCTTTGGTAAGCAGAGCAAGCCCCTCTGGATTGACCCTTCTCCCTTGGCTATCATTTTCTTTTTTTTTTTTTTTTTTTTTTTGGTACTGGGAATTAAACCCGTGGGCATTCTACCTCTGATCTATACCCCAGCTTGATTTTAGTTTTTATTTTGAAACAGGGTCTCGCTCAGTTGCTGCCTCGCTAAGATGGTAAGGATGGACTCAAACCTGCGATCCTCCTGTCTCAGCCTCCTAAGTACTGGGATTACAAGTGTGCACCACCACTACACTAGGCTCCCTCACCCATCTTACTCCCTGGGAGCCCAGCCCACATGAATGGCAGCAGGAGAAGGCCAGGCGCTCCAACCTCCAGGTGGCTTAGCTGGCGGGAGACACCAGCAGAAAGGGAGAGGAGGAGACGGAGGGTGGAATGTTTCTTTCTTCATTTACCCCTTTGCCAAGCGACTATAGGGTTAGCTAACTAGTTGGAGATTTTAAAAAGAATGAATTTGTAAGTGTGTGATAAGACGGCCAGGAAATGAAGGTCGAGAACAGACGTTTCAGGCGAGCACAGTGTAAGAGGATGTTTGTATCCCATGAGCAGGCTCACGAGGAGAGTGGTCCTTAACGTGGTAACAGTTCATCTCTTTCTACAACAAGGCCAGTGTTCGAGTCAGGCATGCCTGAAATCCAAGTACTAGGGAGACTGAGACAGGAGGATCGCAGGTTTGAGGCCAGCCTTAGCAACTTAGTAAGACCTTGCTTCAAAATAAAAAAATATATATATATAAAAGGGTTGGGAGGATGGTTCAGAGGTAGGATGCCCTTGGGTTCAATCTATAATACCACATATATACATAAAACAATACCAGCTTTCACTCAAATGTCCATGCTTAAAGTGGCCAGGATGTCAGGAATGGATACGATGAATAGAGCCAACAGCATAGACTTTCACTGGCTATCATAGTTGACTGACCACTTTGCTAATAGCAGAGGCCAGTGTCAAGACTTCTAAGGAGGACGTGATGGCAGACATCTGTAATCCCAGTACTTGGGAGGCTGAGACAGGAGGACTGCAGGTGTGAGGTCAGCCTGGGCAACTTACCAAGACCCTGTTTCAAATTAAAAAGGGCCGGGGGGTACAACTCAGAAGTAGACTGTCCCTCGGTTCATTCTCCAGCACCCTCCCCTCAAAACAACAACAACCAATATTTCTTCGTGGCAGTATTCACTAGGTGATTAGCTAGCTATGTGGTAGCAGATGACTTATATTGAGGGCTGCCATCAAGGAGAGATAGACACATATTCCTGGCACAAATTGCTTTATCTTCCTGCAGCATTTCTGCTAGTATCATTTGTGGATTTAGAGAAGGCCTTCCCCATCACCGTATCACCTGTCATATGTGAGACATTATATTCAACCAGAAAACACATTTTGAGTGTGAGTATGTGTGTGTGTGTGTGTGTGTGTTGCTGGAGATTAAACCCAGGGGCATTCTACCTCTGAGCTATACCCCTAACCCTATTTTTATTTTTATTTTGAAACAGGGACTCACTAAGTTCCTGAGGTTGGCCTCAAACCTGCAACCCTTCTATCCTAGCCTCCCAAATACTGGGATTACAAGTGTGTGCCACCATGCCCGGCTGGAAAACACATCTTACCAGTAAAGAAAGAGCACAATGTGTTTATGTCCCAGAATATCTCATCTTTCCTTCATGTACCCTTTAATCAGAAAATATCTCAGTGGGTTTGTCAGTCCTAATATATAGGGAAGCTTGGCTACCACTAGAAACCATGGCTCCCAATAAATATAGGACCACAAGAATTTATTTTCTTCCAGAAAGAAGAATTACTTTGGTAATTTTTTTAGAATTACTTTGGCAATTGTTTGTTTGGTACCGGGATTGAGAGCCCTGGGGCATTCTACCTCCAAGTCACACTCCTAGCCCTTTTTATTTTTTGTTTGAAAACAGGGTATCCCTAGGTTGCAGAGGCTGTTCTCAAACCTGCGGTCCTCCTGTTTCAGCCTCCCATGTTCAGGGATTATAAGTGTGCACCACCACACCTGGATCTGGAAAGAAGAATTAGATACCCAGCAAGTGAAGTACTCTGGCCAGCTGAGATGCTGGTGGCATGAATAAGTAATGAGAAAAAGAAGTAATAATTAATCCACTTAAGACTTCTACCTAGATCCAGAAACAAGAATAGTAGCTGTGTTTCATGCTAGTTGTTTCTTCACGGTTTCCTCCTTTGTCTACTACTTTATTTATTTATTATTATTATTATTATTATTATTATTATTATTATTATTATTTGTGGTACTGGGGATTGAATTCAGGGGCATTCTACCTTTGAACTATACCTCCAGCCCTATTTTTTATTCTTTATTTTGAAACAGGGTCTCACTAAGTTGCAGAGTGCCTCACTATGTAGCTGAGGCTGGCCATGAACCCGGATCCTCCAGTCTCAGCCTCCCAAATGCTGGGATTACAAGCATGCGCCACCACGCCTGGCTACTACTTTATTTGAACAGTACTGTTTGTACTAGTATCTTAGGTTTTAGGTGAGAACACTAAAAATCAATATAATTCCACCATGGTGCAATAGCAATTAGGACACTGTCTAGCCTACGTGTTGAGGGTGCAACGTGTTCACCCAAACAAGAATTGATAATAGAGAACATAAGGGCTTGGAATGTGTTCTTATAGATACAATCTATATACTACTTGCTTTGCAAGGAACCTGCCCTATAAAGACTCATCAGAATTAGCGTAGAGGCACTGGCAGAGATAAGAAGAGCATGAGAAAAATGAGCTTAGTTTTTCCTCATGTATCTTCCCTGCCAAGTTCCCCCCAAGGTGAAAGCATTCCTTTAATGAAAGCCACAGTCCTTTTGAGTGGCCTTCTGCACGTAGCTCTGTCTGGTTCCTAATAATTCCTTCCATCCAGCTGGGCATGATGGTGCATGCCTGTAATCCTAGTACTTGGGAGGCTGAGACAGGAGGACTGAAGGTTGGAGGGCAGCCTTAGCAACTTAGCAGGACCCTATTAAAAAAAAAAAAAAAAAAAAAAGCTGGGGATATAATTCAGAGGTAGAATGCCCCTGGGTTCAATCCCCTGTATCACAAAATAAAATAAAATTAATTTAAATTAAATAATTCCTTCTATCTCTTGCCAGTCCCTTCATGCCTAAAGATGGTAAGGTATTCCCAGAGTAGTTCCCCAATATTTTTAGATTTTTTGAAACATTGCCCACATGTTTGGAATTAAGTCCTTTATTAAAATCTCTCTCTCTCTCTCTCTCTCTCTCTCTCTCTCTCTCTCTCTCTCTCTCTCTCATTCTCACTTTTTTCCCCCCCATTTGTGGTACTGGGGATTTAACCCAAGGACATTCTACCTCTGAGCTATACCCCCAGCCCTATTTTTACTTTTCTTTTGAAACGGGTCTCCCTAAGTTGCTGAGGTTGGCCTTGAACCTGCAATCCTCTTGTCTCAGTCTCCCAAGTACTGGTATTATGGGATTTCAGGTGTTTATTAAACTCTTTCAATTACTTTTATTGTGCAATGTATGTTTTTGTTTTGACCAGCCCCTCCCCCCACCCTGAGCTGATATGCGACTTATAGTGGTGTGTGTTGAGTGGCTTTTCTTACACACGGTTCAGCTAACAGATGTCAGGGTGTGTGTGTGTGTGTGTGTGTGTGTGTGTGTGTGTGTGTGTGTGTGTTTGTGTTTCAGGGAATAGGTAGTATATAGGAAATGGGGAAACCCTTCTTTATTCATTCAGCCGCATCGTTTCCCAACAGAGCAGGAAGTTCTGAGCCTGAGAAGTGAGAGTTGGCAGGTCGGCTGGTCTCAGTTAGAGGGAGAGGAGATTTTGAACCCAGGTGCTTTTTGATGGAGGCTCCATTACTGCCAGGGGCCAGGAGGTCCCAAGGGAACAAAAGTCAAGCCCTCTCCCATCCACAGATCTCAGCATACCAGTTGTTTTGGTTAGTTTTGCCACTGATACAAATACAATATATTCTATAGTGTGTGTGTGTGTGTGTGTGTGTGTGTGTGTGTGTGTGTATTGGAGATTGAACTAGGGGCATTCTATTTCTGAGCTACACCTCTGCCCTATTTAATTCTATTATTTTGAAACAGGGTCTCACTAAGTTGCAGAATGCCTCACCAAGTTGCTGATACTGAACTTGAACATGCAATCTTGGGATTACAAGCATGCACCATCACACCTAGCTCTATAATCTTATTTAGAATAAAGTGAAGAGTAATTTTTTTTCAAATAAAGGGGTTAATAAAACTGCATAATTGTGTGTCTATGTGTCTGTATGTGTGTGTGTGTGTGTATGTGTGTGTGTGTGTGTGTGTGTGTGTGTGTGTCTGTGTTACTAGGGAGCAAACCTAGGGGCATTCTACCTCTGAGCTACACCCTGAGCCCTATTTTATTTTTTATTTTGAAACAATGTCTTGCTACATTACAGCATGTTGGCATCCTTTCTCAGCCTCCCAAATCCTGGGATTACAGGCATGTCATGCTGCACCTAGCTAACTGAAAACAAACAAAAAAGCAAAAACAGGATTAAGACTTAAAGTCCTACTACTTACGTGTGAACCCACAGTCAGGGTGGAAACATACCGGAAATCTGGAGATAGATCAGCCTACACTGGCTAATGACTATTCCGGTTTCTGCAACTGTAAATACACATGGCTATCAGTTTCAAGCAATTATTACAAACCAGACACTAGGCCTTTTCCTTGTGTGACCTCATTTAATTCTCTCAAGAAGGTAGGTACTATGCACCATCCCGCTCTACTGCCAAAGGAACTGGGACACAGGCTAAAGTAATTTAGTAAGTGGTAGGATTCACAATTGCATCTTGGTGGCCAAACCTCAGAGCTTATGCTCCTAACCATTGCACTGTGCGGTCTCTGTCCCTGGAATAGTAAGACAGTGCTGACTTGAAGCCAAGTCTCCCTTGGCTCCAGGTCTCCAAGTTTTTGGATCTGTTTCATTCCCTTCACAGAAGGCTGATAAGTTTCCTCAGAAACCCAGAGAGCCCTGGTTCCTCACATCACTGGTGCACAATACCGTGCCAAGGAGCTGGTTGGGCCCCCACTTCTGTTGGAGTCATTCATCACGCTGCCTGTTCATTTTTACTTGAAGTTACTATTTTTACACTGTGACCCTTTTGTGGTCATGGATTGTTTTTGTGTTCTCCAGATCTTACATTGAAACTGCTCTTAGACACTCTGTAACTGGGCTCGCTCTCTGTCTCTGAAGCCCTCGGCGTTCACAGAGCTTGACCTACCATGATCATAGATTTCCACTGAAGCCTGAGGCCCACCAGTTTCATGATGACACAGAGGCCTGTCACACTGAGATGGTATCCAAGTGTATTTCCTTTGGATCATCTAAATCGTTCCAGTTTTCTCTCTCTCTCTCTTCCTCTTATGATGCCTTTCTTCCATCATTTGATCTTATCCATTCTTCCATTCCATTTTTCCAAATAGTCTAAGTCTACAGCAGCCCATGAAACTTGCAAATCTGGTGGACAAACTCTGCTTTCTCCACCTCAGTTTCATAACTACGTGTGCGTGTACGTGTGTGTGTGTGTGTGTGTGTGTGTGTGTATTACTGGGGATTGAAGCCCGAGGCATTATAACTTTGAGATGCATTCTCAACCCTTTTTATTTGAAACAAGGTCTCACTAGGTTACTGAGAGTCTCACTATGTTTCTAAGGCTCTTCTTGAACCTGCAATCTTCCTATCTCATCTTCCCAAGTAGTGGGATTATAAGCATGTGTCACCATACCCAGTTTTAACTACATTTTTGAGATTATCTTCGACCCAAAGATATATATATCTTAAAGCATATAGATAGCTAGACATAGTAGTAATATATACTATTGTTTTTCAGTACAAAACAATAGTACGTATAGTACATATACTATATAGTAATATATACTATTATATATACTACATATAATATATACTACTAAAGATACTACTACCCATATATACATATATTTTATATATAGATATATCTTACAGCCTATAGACATAGTAGTAACATATACTACTATAAAAACAGTAGTGTATATTACTATATATACTATATGTAGAGAAATAATATATACTACTATATATACTATTATAATCTATACTACTAAAAATAGTGGTATACATTACTATAAATAAATATAGTAGTAATATATATTACTATATAGGTAGATAGACCTGTATCTATATCTATCTATCTATCTATCTATTTATCTATCTATACTGTAAAAAAACAGTAGCATATCCTCTAGAGAGGTGAAACTAGCAGAATTGACACTAATATTCAAACATTGTAGATGATTTTGCAACCAATGCAATTACTCATTAGTGAATAGATTAAAATCTCCATAGATTAAAAATAACTCAGTCTTCTTTCTTAAATTGAGCCAGCACTGACACGCACTCCCCAGCTGCAATAGCACTCGGACCTTAACGCTTCCTGGAAAATACAAACAGGCCGCCAAATCTTCTGTTCAATCATACATGAGATAAAGGAGCATGTCTTAAATGCAAACAGATGGGACCGTTAAAATAAGCATTTCTGCACAAAGGTTATCACTGATAGAATGATTGGCTTACGTTTAATTGGCTTTAGATGTGTGACCAATGCTAGTTTAACACATCTCCCAGCTCTGGAAGAAAACTAAGGGTAGTCAGCACTAGCTACAAAGTCCAAAAATCTTGTTCCAAAGAGAAGTTCACTAAATAATGACTTTTCTATTCTTGTAAGATCTTTCTATTTTGGAAATGTCAACCATAACAGAGAAAAAAAAAAATCTTTGAGGTCTATCAGGAACCAGAAGGGTTGAATTAACATTCTTCACCTATGTGTGTCTTAGCTTATTCGAGGTATGAATTTTTGGAGAAGTAATCTAACTTCCTTTGTTCAAATGAGATTTTGCTTTCCAGAACTTTTACTCATTTCCTGGACTTTTCTCCAAAGAGTTATCTAACTTCATAGGTTATTGCACTTAATAGCATTAATGTACTACATGAATGGACAAAAACTCTGAGCCTCCTATTGTATGTTAGGAGTTATGATGGGGTAAAGAACACAGGAGTGAATAAACCAGGATGTTGGGGTCATGTTGGAAAAGATAGCACATACTTAATTAGCCATGATGCATTTGAGTGTGCAATAAGAATGGACGAATAAATGATGGTGGATTAACAAGTCTAGCGAGTACTTTAGGCAGGTGGCAAGAGAAGGTACAGAAAGTTGCATATAGAACTCAAAGCTTTAGGTAAGTTTTGATAAATAGGAGGTTTTGTATGTGTGTGGTACTGGGGATTGAACCTAGGAACATTCTACCTCTGACCTATACCCCCAGTCCTATTTAGATTTTTATTTTGAAATGGTCTCATCCTTTTTCAGCCTCCCAAGTATGGGGATTACAGGCATGCACCACCGCGCCCACCTATAGAACTTTGGCATATAAGACTATATAGGACATTTGGACTAAACATAGTTGGACAGAGGAGATAGGAAGGAAACCAAGGGGGAAAAAACTGAATAAACCCTTTAGCTTCACTTGCTGTTAGTTACCTGCTTTTATCACCAAACTTTAGGGATCACATAGCTAAGCTAAGCAGTATACTAGATTTACTATATATAATGCTGTTGATGTATGATCATCTTGGTAATCTTGATAATGACTGTTTACATTTTTCAGGTACGTGGAGATAGATTTTTGTGCGTGTGTGTGTGTGTGTGTGTGTGTGTGTGTGTGTGTGGTACTGGGGATTGAATTCAGGGGCATTCTACCTCCGAGCTACACCCCCAACCCTATTTTTTTATTCTTTATTTTGAAACAGGGTCTCACTAAGTTGCAGAGTGCCTCACTAGGTAGCTGAGGCTGGTCGAGAACCTGGATCCTCTGGTCTCAGCCTCCCAAATGCTGAGATTACAACCATGTGCCACCACGCCTGGCTGGAGATAGATTTGTGTGTGTGTGTGTGTGTATGTGTGTGTATGTGTGGTACTGGGGATGGAATCCAGGATCATTCGACCTCCAACCTACACTCCCAACCCTTTATTTATATATTTTTTAGCATTCTCACTAGTTCGCTCAGGGCCTCACTTAGTTGCTGAGGCTGTCCTCCAACCGGTGATCCTCCTGTCTCAGCCTCCCAAGTATGAGATTCCAGGCATGCACTGCCATGCTTGGCTTGAGGGCAGATTTTCACTGTATCAAAATAGTTGAAATCACCAACAATTTACTTGGGCCCACGCAGACGGCCATGGGGTAACCTTCAGACATCAAAGGACTGAAAGTTCCACTCTGCATCGCATCAACACCACTGTTTTCTGAATATTCGTTGTATGAAAAGCCATAAAGTTTGATCATGAACACACAGACTACTGAGAGCAGCACTTTCCCTGATTCCAATCACCATTCCCCCGAGCCCTCCACCAGACTGCTTCTTTATCTCACAAATGCCCTTAAATCCTATCTTTGGGGAGGCAGATTTGACATCTAGGGTTCCGTTTCCTCATGATTGGTGTCTCGTGAAGAAATGTTTGCAAAACATGTCATTTCAGTGGCTGGCCTACTGCACGGCAAGCAAAACAGGAGGCCACCGTGGGGGAAAAGACCATTCCAGATAGAGGGGCCACCGTGTGTCCTGTGATACAGCCCTTCTTTTTTTTTTTTTTTTTTTTTTTTGGCGGTACAGATAGCTCAGGCTGGCCTCGAACCCAGATCTGGTCTCAGCCTCCCAAATGCTGGGATTACAAGTGTACGCCACCACGCCCGGCCACAGCCCTTCTTTTTGATTCATTTAATCAGTTCTCCCTAACATAGAATGAGTTATTCTAATAAGATAAAAGACTTGGCCCTTGTACTTTGGCTCTGCAAAACCAAGGTGGAAACAATTCAAGGAAAGAGGAAAGTAAAGGCTTGCTTCTTGCTTTTTTTTTTTTTTTTTTTTTTTTTTCAGTAGTACTGGGGATTGAGCTCAGGGGCATTCTACCTCTGAGCTACACCCCCAGCCATTTTTTTTATTGTTTATTTTGAAAAAGGGTCTCACTAAGTTGCGGAATGCCTCATTAGGTAGCTGAGACTGGCCACGAACCCGGATCCTCTGGTCTCAGCCTCCCAAATGCTGGGATTACAAGTGTGCGCCACCACGCCCAGCCAGAGGCTTGCTTCTTTGTGCAGATAATACACCTGCCAGAAATTCAAAGTCGTTGGTACTGTGTTCTCCTTTACCCCAGGATTGCATTATGACGTCCACTGGAGCTATGCACTTCTGCCTTTGTGGGTCCCTTCCTCTGTAAAACATAAAATAAAGGCATGCATGGTGGCATACGCCTGTAATCCCAGTACCTGGGATGCTGAGACAGGAGGATCACAGGTTCCTCAGCAACTTAGGGAGACCCTCAGCAACTTAGAGAGACCTTGTTTCAAAACAAAAAAGATGAAAAGGCAGGGGGTATAGCTCAGAGGTAGAACTCACCTGACTTCAATCCCCAATACCACCAAAAAATAAATAGTAATGATAATAATAAATAAAGTTAATGTTATATATAAAACATTTTCTTTTATCTCAAAGATTATTTCTCCTGGTGCCCTAAGCACTGTGGTTACTCTACATAATAGATTAAATCACCTTCAGGATCCCTCCCACTTTTCATTTATTTTGTTTCTGGAAAATACTTCTAAAAAACAAATCTCCTTTCATTGAACTACAAAAAGCCTTAGAGGACGGTCATCCAGTGCAACACTTCCCAGAGTCTCTCCACTTTGCAGCCAAGTTTGAGATCCACCGCACTAAGCGGCAACAACAACAATCAAATGGTAAACATTTCCTTGCAATTTGCTTGGAAACATGGGATATAGACATATATACATAATATACACGTAGGTACAGAAACATATGTGCGTGTATATGTGCATATATATATGTATATATATGCAAGTATCATGTTGCATTTTAAGAACTTATTTACATATGAATCATTTTATTGAATGCAAAACTTCAAGCATAACATCTCAATCATTTTTGTTTAGCCACCGCCTGGTACAATGATGAGCCTCAAGCAGACACTCAACGTTTCAACTGAGCAAGTCAACGGGAGCATGAATTGCCACCTGTTCCCAAACTCTTACTTTTCCTCTTTCCCTTTTCTTCTTCATCATCTTGCTCCAAGGTTCTCACCCCTGCTTGTACATTAAAATGACCTGGGGATCTTTGCAAAAATATACTGGGTTGTACCCCAGACTAATTAAATCGGAATCTCTGAAGGTGAAACCCAGAAAAAAAAAAAAAATGCTAAGGCAATTCTAATGTATAGCCAGGGTTGAGAATCATTGACTAGCTTTTACTTGGTGTGTGTGTGTGTGTGTGTGTGTGTGTGTGTGTGTGTGGTACTGGAGATTAAACCCAGGGGCATTCTACCTCTAAGCTATACCTCAGACCCTATTTTATTTCTTTTATTTTGAAGCAGGTTCTCACTAAATGGCTAAAGACCTCACTAGGTTGCTGAGGCTGACTTTGAAACTGTGATCCTCCTGTCTCAGCCTCCCAAGTACTGGAATTACAGGCGTGCCTGGTTTTTACTTGCTTTTTAAGGTCCAACTTTTTCAGGAAACTTTTTGTGTGTGATATTCTCCTACACACATCTTTCAATGTCTTAAGTTCTGCTTGTTTGTAAGAGTGAAATATGTCATTTCAGCCTTAAACATTTCCTTGGGTCCTCCATGCGGATATGAAGCTAGCATTTGAGAGCAGGATTCAAGATTCCTGTTGCTTTGCTTTTCTTAGACAGATGGGAATAGGGCTGAACCTAAATTGCAATAATTAATGACAAAAGGGAGTTTCATGGATTTTTTTTTTTTTTCAGTACCGAGAATTGAACTCAGGGGCATTCTACCTCTGAGCTACAGCTTCAGCCTTATTATTACTTTTTTAACTGTGAAACACAGTCTCACTAAACTGTAGAGGGCTTCACTAAGTAGCTGAGGCTGTCCAAGAACTTGCAATCCTCCTGTCTCAGCCTCCCAAGTACTGGGATTACAAACGTGGGTCACCAAGCCCGGGTTACAAGGATTTTTACATTAAGATATTCTTACTGAATGGAAGATCTTAAAATTATTCTGCATAACCTCAGTCCTTGCTTGTCTGCTTGGAAAGCTTCCAACAGAAAGCACAAATGGGGAGTGCAGGAAGTTCACTTGAGAAGTGAAGGCGCCACAGGAGGAAGGCGTGAAGTGAAGAGAGAACAAAGGGCCACCCACGCTCCAGGGGAGAAAGCGCCTGGCATGGGCCATTCCCAGGAATGGGAAGGCGGCCTGGGGCAGTAGGGTACCGCTCCAGAGACTGGCGGGGCCTGTTTCCAGGTATGGAAAGCAGCATGGAGTGTTCTCAGTGTCAAGTTTTATAGTCTCTGTGGACACCTTCTTTCTACATACTACATTTGGGGTGATGGACTGCCCTTTGCACGTTGCACCTTAGAGACCTGGTGCTGTGTCTCCACCCCCTTCCCACGGGGGAGGGGTCAAAGAGAGCAAGGCTTTATGGGTAAACCTCCATTCTGTCCCAGGCAACCCCATCTGCTAGTGCCTAGCTAGCTACCTAACGTTACATTTCTTGAGCCAGGCTTGACACATACTCTTCAGAAGAGCTCAGTCAATCAGTGAACTGCTCAAAGTGTTCAATGTGTTGTATGGAGCATGTACTTAATTTTTCAACCAGCCCTCGGTTTCACACATTTCTTTTTAACTACAGCTTGAGTTTGACCCCAGACAGGACAGCCAACTCCCTGGAAGGCATCATTTCTCAAGTGAGAATCGACAAGTCGATTTCAGTTTATAAAGGGACAAGGACATTCAACATTCAAATAGTATTGCTAACCCCTGCATTTCTAATCCTTACCTGCTATTTTCCCAGTAAAGGCGGTGCAAGAATTTGGGAGGTACCTATTAGCACTTACCTTGGGCATGTGAACACCTGATTATGTGGCCAGATCAGAGAATACCATAGAGCTTATTAAAAGTGCTGATTTTTTATTACTCAGCATTACTGTACTGCTGAGTGGTATGGATTTGGTAACTTAGCAGCTAATGGATACATATTTATTACTGACTATACACTAGTTTAGCAAAGCATATCATATACATGTTGTGACCACATCTTTTGTTGGACTGTGTGTTTTGAAACTTACCAGCTTTTTTTTCCCCAAACTCACCCATGACATATTCATTAAAATAACACAAAAAGGAGAATTGATGAAGGAAACAGTTCAAATACTGCATATATGAAGGTATCCCTACCAATGTCATTAAGAATTGATGAAGGAAAAAGTTCAAATAATGCTATGTCCACGTATGAAGATATCACTTCCAATGTCATTAACATGTACAGGGAGGGGGTGAGGTCCACAGGGAACCACACCGAGTGCTGTGTGGGCTCTGTGAGGTCTGACTGTGAGGCCTGGCCAGCGGAGGCGGAGAACAAAGGGCTTCAGGAATGGCGGGAAAATGCCTCTAACTATCCCTCTGCCCCCAGCCCCATAAATTTACTTGCTCTGTTCAGATGTCAAGTCCACCAATTAGAGAAATACACAACTGCTTTGCTCAATCTCCCTCCCTCCTAAGGCTCATAAAAAGCCCCTAGTTGCCCGGCATGGTGGAGCATGCATGTAATCCCAGCATTTGGGAGGCTGAGACCAGAGGATCTGGGTTCGCGGCTAGCCTCAGCTACCTAGTGAGGCACTCCGCAACTTCTTAGTGAGTCCCTGTTTCAAAATAAAGAATAAAAAAACTAGGGCTGGGGACGTAGCTTGGAGGTAGAATGCCCCTGAGCTCAATCCCCAATACCGCAAAAAAAAAAAAAAAAGCCCCTAGTCTATAAGGAAGGGGGCTTTTCTGACTCTTTCCCAGTCGGTTCCTCCTCCCAGGCTTTCCTCCAAATAAAGTCCATTCTGGTCCATCGAGCGTGTGTCCCTTTCATCCCTATATTTTCTAACGTGCTGTATGTTTGTATCACTTTGAACCTTGCTATGATGCATAATCAATATGCACCAATAAAAGTATAAAAAAAAAAAAACACATTTAGCTGCAGATGTAGCTCAGTGGTAGAGTGTTTGCCCAGTCTGCTTGAGGTCCCAGATATCATGTTGATTCCCATCACAGCAAAACAAATAAATAAAATAACATATATAGGGAAAAAAATCAATAAACTATATCATAATACAAAATTAAAGCTTTTATTTTGGGGAATTGATTTCTAGTTTAATGCAAGTTTTTCTTTTAGAAATGAAACCACAGAACACAATCTAGTTCCATCTTTTTTTTTTTTTTTTTCATTTGTGGTACTAGGAATTGAACCAAGGGACATTTACCTCCGAGCTATACGCCCAGCCCTATTTTTTATTCTTTATTTTGAAACCGAGTCTCACTAAGTTGCAGAGTGCCTCACTAGGTAGCTGAGGCTGGCCTCGAACCCGGATCCTCCGGTCTCAGCCTCCCAAATGCTGGGATTACAAGCGTGCGCCACCACGCCTGGCTTCATTTTTTATTTTGAAACAGGGTCTCAGTAGGTTGCTGAGAGTCTCACTACATTGCTGAGGCCGGTCTTGAACCGGTGACCCTCCTGTCTCAGCCTCTCAAGTACTGGGATTGCAGGCATGTACCAGCACGGCCAACTAGTTGGATCTCAAAGGCTGCCATGCTGATGAGAAAAGAGTATTATTCATTTCAGGAGGTCCTTCTCTAAACCTCAGGTCCCAGGGCTTTTGTGATGACTTTGTAGTACTTTCAGTTACTAGATATCAACAACAATTGGATCTCATCCTTTTCTTCAGTTCAGCTCTTGACCGTGTGCCTTCCGGCAACCCTTGCAGTCACATTCAATTAACTTCCCCCGCAGCAGCTCCCGGAACCCTTCTCATTCTCCAGTTTATAATCATTGAGCTCATCTGGGGTCTCTTGTTTATTTTGGTAACCGCCATCGCAGTAGGTAAGGGTTGTACTATCCCAGCAAGGGAATGACCTGTGTGTGGAGGACCACTGACTACACTCTTCAGCTGTCAGGACTTCTCCCTTATTTTTTGTCTTAGAAATAAATATCTAGCCGGGCTGTGATGGTGCACACATGTGATCCCAGTACCTGGGAGACAGGAGAATCACAGATTGAGACCAGCCTCAGCAACTTAATGAGACTCAGCAACCTAGCAAGACCCTATTTTATTTCTAAATAAAATAGGGCTGGGGCTGTAGCTCAGAGGTAGGATTGATGTAGGATAGAAGAAATAAGTAGGTAGAAAGGAGACAAATGGGAAGGAAAAGTAAAATATCACTTTAATATAAAAAAACCTGGAACTGAAGCGCTTCAGCCTCCACTCCATAAACTGGTTCTCTTTCCCAGAACTGACTCTCCCAAATTCTGGGAAATCTATATAATTGCTCTGTGCATTGATAATGATAACTTAGGACAGTTTCCAGTTTATCTGTCAATCAGCTAATGAGGACTCCAATCAACCTAAGGACCCAAAAGTTGACCAGACCACCAGGAAGCGCCTCAGGACTACTGGACTGAGATCATCCACCCTAAAGCCGATTGGACTACTCGACCACCATAAACCGCCTAGGGGACTACCGGACTGAGATCATCCTCACATACCTACTCTAGCCCACCCCTCACAAAAGTCCCCTATAAGAAGACAGCCCTGAACTCCCCAAAATGCTCTTCTCATCTTGAGGTGGCCCACATTCTCTCTTGAATGTGTATTTCTTCCTTTTTTCTCCTTTTCCCCAAATAAACCTCTGTCCATGTCTCTGACTGGTGCGTGCTGAAAGTCTTTTCCGTCACGTTAGCCAAGGACCCTGCAGATCCTGAGTTCCTGAGCTGAGGACTCACCCCAACAGGATGTCCCTGGGTTCAATAGCCAGTAAAACACACACACACACACACACACACACACACACACACACACACACACACAAGGTTCCTCAACCAGGAAAGATAATATATGCTTTCTCTGTATCATCAGGCCAAACACAGACACAACGAAGATGGAGATTTGGTCCATTTTTAACTGACGAATAGATAGTATTCAACTCTCGAGGGGAGAATTTCAATTTAAAATTGCATAAGGCAGGTGCAAATTCTGAGTTAACTGACACCCAAGTAACTTTCCTGAAACATTTGTTAAATAAAATCACCAGTATGGCGACCTCCCCAAATCTCTGTGGAGTCTAGACTGTCTCAGCAGGACTAAGGAAACTACTTTTTCCAGGGGAATTGAGTGAGCCATTTCTTCTTAGAGTAAAGGTAGCTGTTTTATTCACAAATGTTGTTTTGAAAGTTTGTTTAACCTTGACAAATACAAATTCATGGAAGTAGTTGGTGAATAACTGCTTAGGAAAAAAAAAATCAGCTAAGTACCAAATATTTGTCAATTACTCAAGCCAACGCACACACACACACACACACACACACACACACACACACACACGAGGGGCTTTAGTTGCTATTCCAAGATCCAAATATAGAAATGAGGAGTCTATAAAAAGTCCAACTGGGCACCAAGTGTTCAAAAGTGATCGAATGGAAATACTAATTCAAATGCCTTACATTCACTTAAATATTTAGAATCTGACATCTGGTAAGCCCACAATTTTTATATACCAAAGCAATTAATGAAAACACAGAGGTTTCTAAACTAAGTCATTATTTTCCTTTTCCTTGAAAGACTAAGAATGGATGGTTATGTTCACAACTGAACCAACTCGGCTCCCTTTTTTGTTAGTATTGGACTCATATGAGTTACATTATGAAAAATAAAAATAAAAAATGAAAAGTCAATTGCTTTATCCATCTCCTGTATCTACTGGGTAGTATCAGGAAGATGACCCAACAAGTGCCTTACATTTTTAAAAGTATTCTAATTTGCAATGTTTTAATTGTCCTCGAGCTTTATAGGATTAGTGCTTTCCCCATTTTCCAGAGATGAGGTAGAGTAGACTCAGAAAGGATTTTTGTTTTGTTTTGTTTTGTTTTAGTGGTACTGGGGTGCGAACCCAGGGGCATTCAACCTCCATGCTATACCTTCAGCCCTTTTCGTTTATTTACTTACTTTTTGGAAACAGGGTTTCCCTAGGTTGCTGAGAGTCTTGCTATGTTTCTGAGACTGTTCTTGAACCTACAATCCTCCCAAGTACTGGGATTACAGGCATGCACCACCATGCCCCGCTTAGAAAGTTGTAATGACCTCTCAAGTTCCTTCCATCTTTAAGCTCACTGGCACTTAATGTTGGCATCTACTATGGACATAGCTGCTTTTTAAAACAGAGAGAAGAAGGTAACACATTATCATTTCTCTGCCATGAAAGACCACCCTTTCTACTTTCAAATCAAAGCCTAGCCACTTTTGTGTATTGTAAGTGCCTATCATTTCTGAAATGGCCTTGTGATAAGCAAAGGCTTTCACCAAGATTCCCAAGCAGACTTGAAGTGTTTGGAAAACCCTGGCTACCTCAGCTCTCTCAGGAGCCCATAATTGCTGTGGTCACTCCTAAATTAAAGTCTAGGCAACTCCAACAGTTGAGAACAAAGCCCATCCATGCTTGCTGCCAGTCCCTGCAGTCCCAAGAATTTGCATGAAGCTGGCAGTAGTTCTTCACAAAGTGGTTTTTAATAAGTATGGGTCCTAACATCATGGTGGTTGTTAATGTTAATAAATAATAAACTTCCTACAAGGGAAGTAGAAGTGGAAAGGTCTCTGTGTTAAACATTTTATCACCCTACTTGGTTAGCATGGGCAATTATCCGTGTCCCTTGAGGCATATATTCCCTGAGTATTTAGCAGCTAATGAATATTAATAGTAACAAGCCAGCAATTTTTGAAGCCATAAATATTCTTCTGAAAGCTCATGCTAATGGAAAAAAAAATTAAAAAGAACTGGCGTAGCAAAAAAAAAAAAAAAAAAAACCATTAACTATGGCCAAAATTGTGGTTTGAAACCTTACTAACTTGTGCTATCCTAGAATACTAAGTTTATTCAACTAATTGAGAAATTAAGCTTTATAAACATCAGTGCTAAGCAATTATTTCTCTTACATATACAATATCTCATATAATTTCCTACAAAACTATAAAAAATACATCAAACCAAGGCATGTTCCATTGATGATCAGTAAATTTTGCCTGGACTGATGATTCTTCTTTACTACTTTTTTTAAAATTAAAAATAATCCATTAAAAATATAAGCTCAGCCAGGTGTGGTGGTGCATACCTGTAATTTCAGTATTTGAGAGGCT
>PVLC010002579.1:42479-98582 GCA_004027655.1 Graphiurus murinus
TCCCTTCTCTTTCTTTCTTTTTTTTTTTTTTCAGTACTGGGGATTGAACTCAGGGACATTGTACCTCCAAGCTATACCCCCAGCCCTATTTTTTATTCTTTATTTTGAAACAGGGTCTCACTAAGTTGCGGAATGCCTCACTAGGTAGCTGAGGCTGGCCTCGAACCTGGATCCTCCAGTCTCAGCCTCCCAAATGCTGGGATTACAAGCATGCGCCACCACACCCGGCTCCCCCTTCTCTTTCCATCAATTTTTTCCATCGATAAGTGTGGCCATTGGCTTAACATTGTACTTTAGGCATTAAGATATCAAATTATCTAAGGAATATTCAAACAATACATTAGCTCAGGATTTTATTTATGCCTTCACAGTTTTTACAGAAATGGCAGCAATCAACAAATTATACAAAACTTGAGATGGTAAAAATGACAATCGTTGTATTACTACCAAAGTTCATTTGATGGAATATGTGACTCAGGTTCACATAGTAGTTATTATGTCACCAAAAAAATAGACTTTGAAAAATTATGATTTCTATAGAACCAAGATTATAAATGGATGTACTATTTTGACAAATATCTCTGCAAAGTTGTAGGAGACATCAAGCTAGAATTCAGTAGTTGCTGTTTTTTTTTTTAACAAAATCTTTTTAAATTAAAAAACTGTAAGATTTATGTAAAAGGTTGTGACATAAGTATAGAATCTTTCATGCAGTTATTGTACTAGCCAAAGTACCTTTGTCACAACATTGTCACCAATATGGATGTGTTGCTGTTAACTGAACTCCAGGCATTATTCAGATTTTACTCATTTTTCCTTAATGTTATTTTGAGTCTCAAGATCCCGTCCAGGGTACTACATTACCTGTTGTCCCCATGTCTCTTTAGTCTTCTCTGCTCTGTGACAGTCTCCTGTCTTTTCTTGTTTTTGATCACCTGGATGGATTTGAAGAGGACCGGTCAGGTATTTGATAGAATGTTCTTTGTTCTAGGCTTCTCTAATGCTTTGCTCATTGTCAACTGAGGCTGAGTGTGCAGAAGAACTTTAGAGAAGGGAAGTGCCTTCATATCACATATCACTGAAATTACATCGAGGGGAAGGTCGCATAGGTCACTCAGTTACGCGTAATCTCAGGACTTGGGAGACTGAGACAGGAGGATGGCAGTTTTGCAGACAGCCTCAGCAACTTAGTAAGACTCTTTCAAAATAAAAGAGAGAAGCCGGGCGTGGTGGCGCACACTTGTAATCCCAGTATTCGGGAGGCTGAGACTGGAGGATCCGGGTTCTTGGCTAGCCTCAGCTACCTAGTGAGGCACTCCGCAACTTAGTGAGACTCGGTTTCAAAATAAAGAATAAAAAATAGGGCTGGGGGTGTAGCTCGGAGGTAGAATGCCCCTGAGTTCAATCCCCAGTACCGAAAAAATAAATAAATAAATAAATAAATAAATAAATAAATAAATAAATAAAAATAAAAGAGAGAGAATAAAACAGGGCTATGGGTGTAGCTTGGAGGTAAAACACCCCTGGGTTCCATCCCTAGTACCACACACACACACACACACACACACACACACACACACACACACACGATAGTATTTACTTCATCAAGAACACAATAATAAATGCTGGAGAGGGTGTGGGGAAATAGGAACTCTTACACACTGTTGGTGGGACCGCAAACATCTGCTATGGAAATCAGTGTGGTTTTTCAGAAGACTTGAATGGAACCACCATGTGAGCCAGAGAGAGAGCTTGTGAACATCTTTCCAAAGGAATTGAAGCCAGGATATTACAGTGATATATGCATATCCATCTATATAGCAGCACAATTCACAATAGCCAAATTATGGAACCAATCTAGGTGTCCATCAACAAATGATTTTTTAAAAAAATCATTTCACTTTTCAGAGATTCTTCATATTCTATGATAAACTACTTCTGAACACTTTTAGAGACCTTTTTACTTTTGTTTTGTGATTTATGTTACAATGAATTGTTATAGTCAACCCAGCAATAATTTTATCGCTCTAATTTTAATATTTATATATTAATATAAATATAGATATTGATGTAATTGCACAAATATTTAATATGAACCTAAGTATGTAGAAGATTTTTTAAAAAAGAGATAATACTTATTAGTAAGGTATGGCTTATTAGTAATTTAAAATTAACTTATTGCCTAAAAGTTCAAAATCGGAGGTCTACTTTCACTTAGAGAAAAAGATTTAACTTAGCTAATCTTCTATAAGTCCTCTGAACAAAAGCTACAGAGTTAATTTTCATTAACGTATGCCATTTACTTTGACTAAAATTTAAATGACCTACTGTGGCTGTTATTTGATCATTGAATTATCAGTCCTGTTATTGTATAACCACCAATAGTATAATTAGGGTTACAGCCCTCTTTTTAGGACTATGTTCACCTCAAAAGGAAAAGTGAAAAAAATACATAACTCTTTAAAATGATAAGGTAATCGATGCATAATCTTTGATGTCAATAGAAATTTCAGTATCCCTTGGCCAATTTTTCAATGAGCAGATTTCTAGAATTGAGCTGCACACAACTCATCACCATTGCTCCCAGCCATTCCATGAAGATGCTAGGAAAGTCACCATCTCTCTACTGGGGAGGTTTTGCAGTGGTGGGCAGAGCTGATGAAAAGCGACTGCTCCCTAATTTGTCTAGCTGGCTTTGGGCCATTCTTTTGCCCTCAGGTAGCTGACACACCTAGATATTCCAGAGAGGCACATTTCATCTTGGATTGTCCTAACAAGCTACTCTGCATTGGAAGTAAACCAAATGAGGTAAAAACATTAGTCTCTGTCACAGAAGGATGCGTCACTGATATTTGCTAGACACGGCTACTCCCTGCTACCCAACTTTTTTTTTTCCTTCTTCTTTATTTTTAATCTGGATAAAGGTAAACTTCTGACATAAATGAGAGATGATTTGGTTAAATTTCATTTAGTAAATAGTGTTCCTACTCTTTCACTCTTTGCCAGATGTTATGCAAGGCACAACAATAATCACACTCAAATCTTTGCCCCTGAGGCATATATAATTTAGGGGAAATAAATAAAGGGACAATTTCGAAACATTAGGTTAAGTGTAAAATGACAGACAGGAGGTGGTGCATGTTGAGAGATTCTTAATCCAGCCTTGTACAGTCATGACTGTCAAGCGGAGGTAAAGTCTAAGCTGAGACCTTAAAGTAAATAGGATTTAGCTGGGTGTGGTGGCACACATGTGTAATCCTGGTACTTGGGAGACTGAGACAAAAGGATCACGGGTTCAAGGACAGCCTCAGCAACATAGTGAGACTCTCAGCAACCTAGTAAGACCCTGACTCAAAACACAAATAAAACAGGCTGGAGTTAGAGTGTCCCTGGGTTCAATCCCCAGCCCCTCCCTCACACACACCTATTAAAAAAGTAAATAGAATTCAACCAGCATAGCTCCCTCCCAATGTCTTCCATGCTACTAAATCTAACGCTAGAATCTCAGTCTTCATCTTGCTTGAACTATCAACAGCCTTGACATAACTGCTTGTTTCCACATCTTTGTAAAACTGTCTCAGCTGGGCTTAGAAGCATGCTACCATGGCTTTCCTGCTGTGTCTGTCATTAATTCCTTCCATCAATCTTCTCTGTTTCTCAGCTACTCTGAGGCATATCAGAGCACTTCTAAGCTCAGTTCTTGAACTGTCAATCTCTTGGTGTACATCCAGTGTCATGGTCTCATATGCCACCCATGAGCTAATGATTTCCAAATATATATTTTCAGCCCCATCATCTCAACACCAACTCAAACTCTCCAATGAGATTACTAATGGAAGTTGCAACCTTTTAACATATTTAAAAATAAACTTTATTTTTTTATTTTCTTCTTTGTGTGTGTGTGTGTGTGTGGTGCCGGGGATTGAACTCAGGGGCATTCTATACCCCCAGACCTTTTTATTTTTTATTTTGAAACAGGGTCTTGCTAGGTGACTGAGAGTATGGCTAAATTGTTGAGGCTAACTTTAAACCTGCAATCCTCCTGTCTCAGCCTCCCATGTACTAGGATTTCAGGCATGCACCACTACACCCAGGTCAAAAATAAATCTCTAACACTTCCTTCTCATATCTGCTTTTAAAAATACTTTTATTGCTGCATTATAATTATACATCATTGTGAGAGTCACAGTGATACAATGCTGGGTGCACACATCATCTGCCATCCTCCCCTCTGCATCTCCACTCCTCCCTTCTAATATCTTCTATTTTTTTTTTTTTTTTTTTTTTTTTTTTTTTTTTTGCGGTACTAGGGATTGTACTCACGGGCATTCTACCTCCGAGCTATACCCCCAGCCCTATTTTTTATACTTTATTTTGAAACCGGGTCTCACTAAGTTGCGGAATGCCTCACTAGGTAGCTGAGGCTGGCCTCGAACCCGGATGCTCCGGTCTCAGCCTCCCGAATGCTGGGATTACAAGCGTGCGCCACCACGCCCGGCTCTAATATCTGCTTTTTATGGAATCTTTCCCAATCATAGTTAATGGTAACCAGACTTCAGGTTAGTCAGGACCAAAAGCTTGATGTAATCTTTGAACCTTCTCTTCCTCCTTCATCCTGCATGAATCCATTAATACAGCCTATGGACTCTTCTTTAAAGACCTAATGCACATGATGTACTTTCACAAATATATCAAAGTCAATCACTAAACTGAACTTGAGAAGGAGGGAGGGGAAGGGAGTGGGGTGAGAATCGGGGAAGGGTTAAATGAGAGATGTGTGCATGTGTGCCTTTACTGGCTTGTACCTCACAAAGTTGTATGATTACAATGCATCAATAAAAAATTCAAAAATAAAAAAAAAACTACCTGAAATGGAATTACATCTTATCAACATCACTGGCAGCTCAAGCCACATTCATGGCTCATCTGCATTATTTTGAGAGCTTCTTAATTTGTCTCCTCACTTTTGTTCTTCTTCACCATCAGTCTTTTATTAACAAGGAAGCCAGATTATGTTTTATATATATGTGTGTGTATACATATATATATATTTTTTTCTAGCACCAATGGCCTCTGTCCCTATGACTTCCATTCCAGTTTCATCAAGAGAAAAGCCAAAAGCTAATAGTCCTTTGTGATAGGGCCCTGCCTTATCACTCCCCTTTGCTCTCTCTGCCCCAGAGATAATGGTCTCTGTGCTGCTCCTGGCATTTTTTTTTTTGCCATGACCCGACAATTGGTGTGGACATGGCTGGGTGAAGGAGAGAAGGAATTAGGACTAATATCTAAATTGGAAACCTGAGCCACCAGGATGTAGTGGGTCATTCACTGAAAAGGGAGTAGGGATGGAAGATCAGCTTTGAAGTTGATAGGAGGAGAGATGATGAACGTGCTTTTGAAAATGTTGAATTTGAGCTGCCTCCGAGACATCTGCAGAAATATAACACTCCTTTGATAAGTGGCTTTGGAGCTCAGAGAGAGATCTCTGTTGTACATTTACATCTTTTGTGTGTAAGTGCATGGTAGAGTAGTGGGGATTGAACTCAGGGCCTTTCTACCTCTGAGTTACACCTCCAGCCCTTTTTATTTATATATTTTTTGTTTTGTTTTGTTTTGTTTTGTTTTTGAACTCTAAAACCTAGACTCTCCCTAGGTTGCTGAAAAGTTTCACTACGTTGTGAGGCTGGCCTCGAACCTGCAATACTCGTGTCTCAGCCTCCCAAGGACTGGGATTGCAGGTGTGCACCACCACATCTGGCTACATTTGCATCTTTGTTGTGCAATTCAAAGATTATATAGTAATCCGAGTCATGATACTTGAGGTGCTAAGAAGTGGACCTAGCAGTGACAGAGTCATGGACCCTTGTAAGCAGGGAATAGGCAACACCATCAGCCTTCCTTACCTGCAGGCTCCGCACCCATGGAGTCAACCCACCATGGGTGGAGAATCTTGGGGAGGTGGGACTTGGATATCAGACCCCAGAGTTCGTGCTCTTAACCATACTCTCTTCTTCTTTACTAATAAGATGGCTGTTGGGATTTTAGACATTATTGTTCATACAACTCATTCAAAGGCTAAGAGAGCTTGCCAGTAGTCCCAACAGAGTTCTCCTCCCGCCTTTTTAGCCAGAACTGTGTCATGTATCCTCTCCTACGTCAACTACTGGTGGTGGGAAATGGGGCTGAGCTGCCTTGAATCAGTACCACTTGGTACTTGAAACAAATCTGGGTCTGTTAAAAAACAAAAGGTCACTCTACTGATGAGGTAAGGCTCTTATGGGAAGTGAGGGATGACGGTGCTTCAAAACAAAGGGAATAACAACTATGAATTTTAACTATTCTTATGAGGTTGAGTAAGGTCCATCTTGGGAATTGTTATTTGGATAAAGTAGGGAAACAATCACTGACGACCTTTTTGATAATAGTTGCTAAAAAGTGTGAGGTTGGACTGCAGTTTTTTGAAGTGATGAGGACAGAGAAAGAATGAAACAATTCTGAAGTGGAGGAGAAAAGGGACTGAAAGCAGAAGATAAGAGACTGTGAAACTGAAAGGATTTTTCTTATTTATTTTATTTGTGTGTGTGTGTGTATGTGTGTGTGTGTGTGTGTTTTATTGCAAATTGTACCCAGAGGCATTTTACCTCCAAACTACCTCTCCAGCCCATTATTATTATTATTATTATTATTATTATTATTATTATTATTATATTATTATTAATTTTGTTTTGTTTTGAAACAGGGTCTCTTTCGGTTGCTGAATGTTGAGGCTAGCTTTGAACCTGAGATCCTCCTGTCTCAGCCTCCCAAATACTGAAATTACAGGCCTGCACCACCATGGCTGGCAATTTTTCATATTTTGGATGAGAAATTGACTTGAGTGTGTCTAAATGTTGATGGGGAGAAAGAAACTAGAGAAATGAATAAAGAGAGGCTGAGACCTAAAGGACAAAGGAAGTAACTGCTGGAGATTTATCTCTCTTTCACTGACATAATGGAAATAGGTTGGATTTAAGAAAATTTGTAATTATAAAATTATGAAGTTAGTATGGCTCCTACCTACCAACTCTCTTGTATCCAGGTGGAAGTATTCGGTGGGAGGACTTTTTCCTGACTTGGTGCAGAAGGTCAATATTCTTTTTTTTTTTTTTTTTTTTTGTATGGTAAGGGGCATTCTACCTCTGAGCTACATCCCCAGCCCTATTTTACTTTTTAATTTAAAACAGTCTCACTAAGTGTTGTGGAGGGCCTCAATAATTACTAAGGCTGGCCTTGAACCAACGAACCTCCTGTCTTGGCCTCCCAATTACTGGAATTCCAAGCAAGTACCACCATGCCCAGCAGAAGGCCAATATTCTGACAGCCCTTTGAGACTTCTCATAAAAATGCAACAGTCCTGACAATATTGATCTTAGTTGAATGTAGTATCTCAGACCTCAGTGACTGCCATATCACAGTCAATTCTGTAGAAATACTCATTTCCTATTTCATATAAATATATAATACTGTTTTCACTTTTTAAAAATTGTGTGTCACATGTTCCTGAATGGATTTGAATCCTCTCAGAAATAGGATTTCAGCTGGGCATGGTGGCGCAAGTTTGTAATCCCAGTTCTTTGAAGGCTGAGACAGGAAGATCGCAGATTTGAGGCCAGCCTCAACAACTTAGCAAGATCCTGTTTCAAAATAAAAAGGACTAGGGGTGTAGCTCAGAGATAAAAAGTCCTGTAGGTTCAATCCTCAGTACCAAAAAAAAAAAAAAAGAAAAAAAAATTGAATTTTTTTTTGAGAGGAAATGAGAAAGGCTGACCTTTATTAACATATTCTTGTTCCTAGATAATTTCCTCCCTACCTCCACCTCCAATTAAGGAATTTTGCCTGTGCAACCCCCCACCCACCCATCCACCCCCACACACATCACCACCAACAAATAAATATAAAGGATCCTGAAGAAATTTGGAGTGCTAGGTTTGTCCTTTTGCTACGGTCCTTATTTCTGCTCATTTATGATTCTCCACACTAAAACAAGATGACCTTTTTCTGGAGAAATCAAACATACACTTTATTAACTCTCGAAATTAATGTAGCAGGAGATTCACAGGATGGAATCTGAACCTCCCGATTTGGCCTCGCGTGTGAGAAGCTGACTAAATACCCAGCGTAGGCGTGTCTTCTCTGTGGCCTTTGTCTCTTTGTGTCTTTTTGTCATATCTTAATACAGGATTATATAAACCATGGGTGGCCACTCGTACCAACGGATAGGCGACAATAATAATAATGGTCCAATAACAATACAACAATTCTGGGGTTTCTCACATGTAAAGGCGAGAATTTTATAAATTAATTTTACATGTGCAATAAACAAATTCCTGCTGGCCAGCCGGCAGAATGGCTGTGGTTTAACGAGATTCACATTCTAGACAAAACTGGGTGTCAGAATTGAAAAATGGATTCTGAAGTGATAGATCACCTAGGTGCAGCATATTTTTTCTGAATCACCAAAGGGTGCCCATCTGAATCATCGCTGACCCAAAGTCATATTGGGCCACGTAGAAACAGCAGTCTCTAAACAGCTAGAACGAGTGGGAGTGGATGGTGGATGAACCATAAAAGTAAGCCTTCTCCCTATTTAAAATTAATCATAGTCCATAAAATGTCACTGGGCAAATAAATGAAGCAGGCCCTATCATGTTATGAATTTAATTTTAGTCTAACAGTAGGAGATGAAGCTTAATGTTCTGTTTTACTGACAAGTATGTCTCTTCCAGTTCCAGAACATGCAGGAAGCAGGTCATCCATTCGTTCATTAGTTTATTCCTTTACTCATGCACCATTGATTTTACAGTTATTTACTTTATTTATTTGTTTGTTTGTTTATTTACTGGTACTGGTGATTGAACCCAGGGGCATTCTATCTCAAAAATACACCCCTAGCCCTATTTTATTTTTTATTTGGAAATAGGGCCTCACTAAGTTACTGAGGCTGGCTGCAAACCTGCAATCTTTCTATCTCAGCCTCCCAAGTACCTGGATTATAGGTGTGCGCCACCATGTCTGGCTGGTAGTTATTTATTCCATGGCACTTTCAGACCAGGAACCAGAAATTCAGACAAATGTGGACCTTTTGTCTTTCAAGTACTTTACAATCCAGTCTAGCACCTCACAGTCTAGTTGCGAATGATTTTCATTGGATGGTGGCCATCTAATTAATCATTTTTACTTAAAAGAGTCATTCCTGTGAGCTGTGTAATTAATGAAATTCACATTTTCTGTTCTTTTTATCTCTGTGCAAAAGGCAGCTTTAAAAAAATATATATAGAATACTGGTTCTGAAAGGGCAGTGTTCTTTCAGTGATTGTAGAATTGGTTGAAAAGCAATTACATCTCATTTTAGAAAAGAAATGCAAAAACTAGTAGAAATTGTTCCATGGATTATTTCAGGTATGTAGTAAACGTCTCATAAAAAAAATTCTAATGGATAGTAAAACTATGCAAGGAAAGGGGTAAATTAATGATTTGGTCAGACCCAGAGATAAAAGGCACATGATCTTAATACTGGAAATGTTTTTCTAAAATTTCTTAGATATAAAGACAGCTATTTTCATGAATTAATTTATCTAGCCCAAATGCTTTTAACATCTTGTTTTCCATGGAAAATAATTAATTCAAGTATTTTTGTACTGCTCAAGTTTAAATAACCATTCATAGCCAGGTTTGGTGGTGCATGCCTATAATCCCAGTACTTGGAAGGCTGAGACCAGATGATCACAGATTCAAGACCAGCCTCAGTGACTTAAAAGACTCTCAGCAACCTAATGAGACCCTGTTTCAAAACAAAAAATGAAAGAGGGCTTCGGGTATAGCTCAGAGGTAGAATGCCCCTGGATTTAATCCCCAATACACACAAAGAAAGAATGTACTGTAACATAGAAGATTAGGCCAGCCAATTGATTATCTGAACACTAAGTAATACAATTTTTGAGTATAGGCAATAGAGGAATATTAATCAAAGAAGAGAAAAACAATCTCTGAAATTTAATCAAGGAAAACTATAGAAATACAACATCTAACTGGCTAATAACAAACGACCCTCCTACCAGCTTTACATTTTGCGCAGCGACAGAAAACTGTATAGAGGGAATGTCTCTAGTCATCCAAGACATGTCACTAAAGGTGTGGTAGGGAGGGGCTACTGAAATTCTCTCTCTTTTTTTTTTTTCTTGCCAGAAAGACATTCATTCTAAAATAATCCTAAATCATTGCAGTAACTACATGATCAGACTCGTCTCAGTGATTCAGTATATGAGTCATGGCAACTCATGTCATGATAATTGAATATTTCATCAATAAGGTATATTCCATACAATGTTACATCCATCCCCTGGTCTATCATGCAGCCATTGAAAATAATTTAGAAGTGTACAAGTTGACTTAAAGGAATTTCCACGAAGTAAGAGAATTAATAAGTACTAATGACCAATTATTGAATGTTTAGAATATGCCAGTGATTTCCATGTATTATCTTACTTTATCTTCAACGAAGTGCAGTGGTTATTATCTCATTTTAAAATAAAGAAACCAAAGCATAGAAATGCTAAAAAATATGCCTAGGGTCCCACACTTAGTAATGAATAGAACCAGGATTTGAACTCAGGCAGTCTACCTCCAGAGTCCAATCTCTTAATCATAACCTGTTTCCTATAATGTTTGTCCAGTCTGGGATTGAGTTTGCAAAAATCCCCATGTGGCTGATCATCCTGTTTAGTTTATTTCATTCCAAATGCCACTGTAAGAGCATAAAATACCATGCAATCAACTATTTACTTCCAGAGTGCTATGAAATGTTAGGACTATGAATTTAAAATATCAAATTTACTCCCCCCCCCCTCCATTTAGAATGAGTTTTGAGTAAACACATAGAGATCCATGGTGGAACTGTTACCTTGAACAAGAGGAAGTTAAATGATGCTATGTTAAAGAAATAGCATTTTATATTTCTCTGCTTGCCCCTATTTTTCTTCATATATTTTTTTTCTCCTTTTGATCCACCCCATCCATTAAAATACAAAAGTTACTATAATTTATTTCTTTACTCCTAAAAGAAGGGTCAGTTTTACTACCAGGAATGGTTTCATTTTAGTAGTTAACATGTCCAGAACTGTGTAATAAGAAAAATGCCAAAGACATATGTTAAACATATTCCTTTCCCAACTCCAGGCTACAGAGAAAGAAGAAGGAAAAAAAAAAAAAAAAAAGGGAAGAGGAGGCTGGTCCTATTCCATTGTATTTCTCTTCCTAGTGTTTTAGTCATCTTTGTGCTATTGATTTCCAGCCTCATTGCACTGAGCTCAAAGAACATTCTTTAAGTAAATTCAATCCTCGAAATTTGTTGCACTGTATTTATGGCCGAGAATTAAGTTGATTTTTTAAGAAAATTCTCTGTGTGATCGAAAATACTATGTATTTTACAACTGCTCAGTCCTATGTCCCTCACAAGTCCATTAGATTGAGGGGTTTTTTTGCAGTACTGGGGATTGAACTCAGGGCATTCTACCTCCAAGCTACACCCCCAGCCCTATTTTTTATTCTTTATTTTGAAACCGAGTCTCACTAAGTTGCGGAGGGTTTCACTAAGGTAGCTGAGGTTGGCCTCAAACCCAGATCCTCCGGTCTCAGCCTCCCAAATGCTGGGATTACAAGTGTGAGCCACCACACCCGGCTAGATTGAGTTTTTTAATGAGGTTCAAAGCTTTTCTATCCTTTCAATATTTTTGCTTCTCTTCCCTTTTCTTATTAGTGCAGTTATATTCAAGTTTCTTACTATACTTGGGTATTTGCCTATTTTTCTTTATACTTCTGCAAATTTTTGTTTTATATACTTTGGAGATATGTTACTAGGCACATTCAAGTTTACTTCCTATTGGACTGAACCTTATATCATTATCAATTGATCATCTTCCTCCATGGTAAATTTTTTTATCTTAAAATTCATTTAATAGTGATATAGTTATACTAAACTTTGTTTTTATTTTATCATGCTATGTCTTTACTCCATCCTATTACTTCCAATATTTTTCTACCCCTAATATTGGTTTCTACTGTACACAATATATAGTTAGGTTTTATAATCTTATGCAATATGACATTAATTGGAATATTATATTTAATTTAATTATTGATACATTTGTATTAAACATACAACTGTAGAAAGCAAATATTCTAAGTTTAAAAACTAGCCAGGGATGGTAACACTTGCCTGTAATTCTTTGGAATTCTAAAACAGGAGGATCGCAGGTTTGAGGCAATCCTCAGCAATTTAATGAGACCTTGTTTCAAAATAAAAAGTAAAAAGGCCTGGGAGTGTAGCTTGTAGATACAATGCCCCTGGGTCCTATCCCTAGTACCAAAATAAATAAATAAACAAACAAGCCAGGCATGGTGGTAGATGCTTGTAATACCAGGACTTGGGAGGCTGAGACAGGAGGATCACAGGTTCACGGCCAACCTTGGCAACTTAGTGAGGCCCTCCGCAACTTAGTAAGACCCTGTTTCAAAATAAAAGAATAAAATAGGACTGGGGATGGAGCTCAGAGGTATAATGCCCCTAAGTTCCATCCCTAGTAGAGAAAGAAAGAAAGAAGAAAAGAAAAGAAAGAAGGAAGGAAGGAAAGAAAGATTTATTATGCATGATATTTGATTTGGAAATAGCATCTATTTTGAAACTTCTTCAAACTTTTCCATTAACTGAAAATGAATTTTCCTCCTGCAATGTACTCTATTGCATAATGGGTAAATTATATCAAGTAATATTTGCATTTTTTCTCATATTCCCTCCCATGGATTCACTGATTTTTTCCTCATTAACATGTCCTACCTTAACAAAACAAATGTTGGGCCGATTTCCCAGCTCTAGCATCACCCTCCTTCAACTGTCCTTGATCACTGGTACAAAGCTAGTCTTCCCAGTACACAGTTTTCCTCATATCACACTTTAATCCAAAGCATTTGTCTAGACAGCCTACTGATACCATATCTCCCACAAGAGGTCATTAAGATCAAATCCACTAATTCTTGACTTGCGAAAATGAATGACACCACAGATAGATCTCCAGCGAACATATAATATAGCTCAACGAGATCTATTCTATTCTTTCTTTTTCACTTAAGTCTTACCTGCCAACCCCAATAATTCTTCCCAAGTGAGCTGTTCTATTTAGCCTAGACTACTTCAGGTCTATACAGTATATTTCCTGGTCTCAACTCCAGTGTCTTCACCATTTTGCAAAAAGGGGAACAACTTACCCACAGCTGGCTAAAAAGATGAGGTATTCCAAAAGACTGAAGTGCCAGAGAAATCTTTGGGGGAAATGTTTCAGTCCCATTCTCTTTCTACTCTTTAATCACCCCACAGAAAGCTCCAAACCTAGCAGAGGCTTCTGTTTGCCTGAGTGAGATTAGGGCACTCTTTAACATTATTATCTACCAAAACAAACTCAGAATCCTCATGTACTTAGAAGAAGCCATGTTCATCCCAGCATTGTTCACTTGTAACTCAGAAAGAGGACTACAAGCAGAGTACAGAAGAAATTAAAGACTTTATAAATATGTAGGGAAAGACTTAATTGATTTTTTCATTCATTCATTCATCATTCATTCAACAATGCCTGGAATGAATCACAAATTTTACCTTTAGATCTTAACAGAATTGCTTTCTAATGGTAAAAATTATAGGGCCTAGTAGAAGTAATGGATACATTGAGTAAGAACTTGGAAAGGAAAAGTACCAAAGAAAAATCTCTTGTGCTTAATTATGATGCACCAATACAAGTATATGTAAAAAAAAAAAAAAAAAAAACAAACCTCAATCTACCTGTTCCATTCATCATTCCTCATTCATTCATTCATTCATTCCATATCCTTATCCTGTATCAGGACATATTTGGTCTGGAAATTAAATGTGAAAAGGTATGGCATCGGCCCCCATGAAGTTGCCAATATAGTGTTGGCTGATAGGTCAGGTGACAAGAAAGAAGTCACAGGAGAGAACATGGGAAGCAACATAAGAGAGCAAAATGCAAAAAGAGAGAGGCATTTGAGGGGAAAAAAAAAAAAAAAGGAGAAAAGAATGTGGCATTTCTGTTGAATTTTTAAAGAATGAACCTACTTTGGTTAGTTGGGGTCAGGGGAGAAAGGGCTCTGGATAATGTCAAATAGATGTTTCATAGATGGATCATAGACCAGTGAAGAAACTGGAAATTTACATTTCTTACTCCAGTAAGACTTTTATCACAGGTTTTTTTTTTAAATTTCAGAGAAAAGTTAAGAGAGAAAATCCCTCAAATGGCTGGCCAGTAACCCAAAAGGATGATGATCTAAAACAGAGCTGAAACTCAGAGGGAGGATATTGAGAGGGGTGCACCAGAGACTGAATTCTTTTTTTTTTTTTTTTTGTGGTACTGGGAATTGAACACAGGGGCATTCTACCTCCGAGCTACACCCCCAGTCCTATTTTTTATTCTTTATTTTGAAACCGGGTCTCACTAAGTTGCGGAGTGCCTCACTAGGTAGCTGAGGCTGGCCGCGAACCCAGATCCTTTGGTCTCAGCCTCCCGCATGCTGGGATTACAAGCGTGTGCCACCACGCCCGGCTCCAGAGACTGAATTCTATTAATCTGGGTACAATGGTCCATGCCCATCATCCCGTACTTGGGAGGCCGAGACAGAAAGATCAGTGTTCGAATCCAGCCTCGGCAACTTATGAAGACCCTCAGCAATTTAGTAAAACTTTGTTTCAAAGTAAAATTAAAAAAAAAAAAAAATAGGGCTGGGGATATAGCTCAGAGATAGAATGCCCCTGGGTTCAATCCCCAGTACCAAAACAAAACAAAAAGATTAGGTACACCTTTGATGATTGCAGTGTTTTTCATCAGCATGACCTTACAGATAAGCCAGTTCCCTGCACTCATAGAGACTTGAAAAGTCATAATAATCTTACCTTGCATATGAAAACATAAAAACCGGAAGAATAAACAAACTATGTTACATCGGAATTGGAGGCAGAAGTAAAGTATGTGAGAGACAATTCAGTGCTACATCTACCATAGCAGAGTGAATAAATCAAAATACGGTATGTGAGAAAGATTATGTAGAGCAACATTTGTCTACACTATTTACAATGTTAAGAACTGACAGAGCATGTCAGTAGCAATAAATTTTTGACTGAAATTAACAAAAGCATACAATTTTATTAATGAAATGATTTTTTTAAAAAAGCACTTTCCTAAGATTTGGAACTTTCCATTTTCCAAGTTCTCACTGTGTTCAAATAAGGATGGAAAAATACAGACTAGTTTAAGAAAAAAAAAAAAAAACCCTTTTGGCAGAGATAATGCAATTTTATTCAAAATGTGCAAATTTGAGGTGGGCATGGTGGTACACACTTGTAACCCTAGTACTTAAGAGGCTGAGACAGGAGGATCACAGGTTCAAGGACAGCAAGTAGAGAGACTTTCAGCAACCTAGTTAGACCTGGTTTCAAAACACAAAAAATAAGAAGGGCTAGGATGTAGCTTGGAAGTAGAATGCCCCTGAGTTCAAGTCCTGTTCAGGATGCTATAACAAATGATCGTAGACTGAGAACCTTATAGACAAAAGAAATTTACTTCTTACCATTTTGGATGCTGAAAAGTCCAAGATTCAGGTGCTGACTGACTCTGCATGTGAGGAAGGTCTGCTTCCTGGTTCACAGATGCTACCTTCTCACTCTGTCCTACCAGGTAGGAGACGCCCAAGGTCCTTATCAGGATTCCTTCATAAGGGCACTAATCTCATTGTCCCAACCCTCCCAGCCCAACCATCTCTTGAAGACCCCACCTCCTAATGCTATCACCTTGCTGATGAGAATTTCAGGATATGAATGAGGGATGGCCACAGGGATATAAACATTCAAACAACAGCAGTGAGAACATTAAACCAGTAGAAGTAGAAATAAGGGCAAGGTTGAGGGTTGTCTGGAAGTTTAAGGTTATATAAGTTATAACATTTCACCAGGGCAGCAAAGTTTTGCTGTAGGATCTCTGTCCAAGTCTCTGTTTCATACAGTGGCCTCCATGGGTCTTAAACATGCAGGCATCATAATATAGAACTTGCTCATTTTTCTCATTCTCTACTCCTGGGTACTGAACCAGTTACATTCAATAGTGCTCGAGAAAAGAGAACAGGTATTTCTAGCCACTGACTTTCTATTTGTAGATGGACTAGACATTTTTCAAGTATTATGGCATTTAATGCTCAAAACATTCCTGAACCAAAATACTCATTTTGGAGCTGAGTGTGTTGGTATAACCCTGTAATCCTAGTACCTTGGACTGAGACAGGAGGATCTCAAGTTTGAGATCAGCCTCAGCAACTTACTATTTCAAAACAAAAAATTAAAATGCTGGGAGTGTAGCTTATCCTAAGTGAACAGTCTGTGACCTGGGGGAGCCAAGGTTCAAAACTAGCTATTAGCATGTTGAACAATCACAACATAAGGTTGGATTTTGTACTAATCCACTCTTACTGGTAATCTATAGCTGATCTTGTGTTCTAGGTTTTGTAACTAAACTTCTACCTTGGACCAGAGTCTGCCTTCTAATAATAATCCAGGCATGGTAGCACATACCTGTAATCCCAGTACTTTGAAGGCTGAGACAGGAGTATCATCGCAGGTTCAAGACCAGCCTCAGCAATTTAGCAAGACTCTCAACAACTTAGTGAGACTCTGTTTCATAATAAAATAAAAAGGGCTGAGGGGTATAGCTCAGAAGTAGAATGCCCCTGAGTTCAATCTCCAGTACCAAAGAATAATAATAAAATATCCCCCCCCCCAGGCCTGAGGTTCTATTTTCTTCTTGGTAACCATGTCCCTTCCTCAGAATAATGTGACGCAGAGAGATTGCTCACCCAACCAAATTAAGCCTTGCTTCTCACTTTCTGACTTTCCAGCACTAACAAATTGCTAAACACACAGGGATTTCAACCAACGTCCCCTTGAGTTCTCTCCCATTGTCCCATCTATAAGAACCTGGGCTACCATCTTTTGAAACTGTGTCACTGTTTTCATGAAGAGCTGTATTGCAATGTCACACACTTTGGGCCTTTACACCTTGCCTAAGAATTTAATTGTTTTATCAGTGCTTCTAGGAGAATCACTGTTCATCCCTATGCCATAGCTAACATGTGCTACAATAAAACCCATTCTAACTTCACACACACAATGAAAACTATTTTTCAAATTAATTTTCTTGCTATCATGTAGGAAATATTAAGGGAGATACATTTGCTTGGACATTGCCTTTGATAAATATTAGATAGTAGGGTGGACAGAATAAATGTTTTATAGTCAATCATAATCTTCTTTCATGTCAAATTAAACCACCAAAATAAGGAAAAAAATGTCCATACTCAGCTTTGCTATTCAATAATATAATGTCACGCCCTTCAACCAGTCTATCAGGATTTCAATACATATAAAATATTTTATTTTGTTCCCTTTTCCACCCTCTTCCTGTCTGTATCATCATTTCTGGTGTAAAATGATATCTTTCATTTTTCCATATATTTAATTTATTTATTTACTTACTTATTGTGTGTGTGTGTGTGTGTGTGTGTGTGTGTGTGTGTGTGTGTGCATAGTCCTGGGGATTAAACCCAGGGACAGTATACCTCCAAACTACACTCTCAGCCCGATTATATTTTTTATTTCAAAACAGTATCTCACTAGGTTGCTAAGAGTCTCACTAAGTTACTGAGGCTGGTTTCTAACCTGTGATCCTCTTGTCTCAGCCTCCCAAATACTGGGATTATAGGTGTGTGGCACCAAATCTGAATCTGTATTTTAACAACCAGACTATTACAACAACCTATTACAACAATCAGACTTGGAGGCAAAATTCCAGTTGGTAAACTCTACTGAGTTCTCCAGAGAGGGCAAATTAATCAAAGGAAATTTAGTGCTTATCTGTTGAGTCAGAGACATCTTAAAGCTCATATTCCAAATATTTATCTATTGTAACCTATACTAATCATTCCTCTAGACTTTGTTTGTAAATAGATTTTGGACCTAAAGGAAGTTTCTCAAAAAGTTTCAACAGCTCTAAATTGCACAAAGCTGTCATATTCTTGGGGATGGTGGTAACTGATCTGAAAAACAGCTTTGGAGAGAACTCAAACCAACTATGATTGCTAAACTATTAAATTAAGTTATTAACTAATGTAAGACTTCTAGTACCCTCTCCCTCCTCAGCCCACTTCCTTCCTCATTATCTAGGAAGGATGTGGCTTCTTTTTATCTCCCAGGCAACAAATGTTCCCAGAAAGTAAGCATCCATATCTTTCATTATTTTAGAACCCAACATGAATTTTAAAATACCATTTATTTCACTTTAAAAAAAAAAAGACTGAGCCGGGCGTGGTGGCGCATGCTTGTAATCCCAGCATTCGGGAGGCTGAGACCAGAGGATCCGGGTTCGCGGCCAGCCTCAGCTACCTAGTGAGGCACTCCGCAACTTAGTGAGACTCGGTTTCAAAATAAAGAATAAAAAAAAATGGGGCTGGGGGTATAGCTCGGAGGTAGAATGCCCCTGAGTTCAATCCCCAGTACCGCCAAAAAAAAACCAAAAAAAAAAAAAAAAGACTTTTGAATACCCTCATATCTTAGTGTACAAGTACCTCTTACAAAACAAATGATATAGGATAATTTGCAAAGTGTACTTAAATTTTCACTTAACCAACCTACTTCTAAAGTCCTAAGAAACACTTACTGGTGAAAAAATGTAAAACCGCTTAAGAACTTATTAAGACATACACAAAGAGCCAGGTGTGGTGGAACATGTCTGTAATCCCAGTACTTGGAAAACTGAGCCAGGAAGATGGCAGGCTGGAAGCCAGCCTCAGCAACTTAGCTAGGCCCTCAGCAACATAGTGAGACACTATTTCAGATTAAAAAAATAAAATAGGACTGGGGCTGTAACTCACAGGTAGAAGCTTCTAGGTTCAATTCTCAGTCACACACACACACACACACACACACACATACACACTTATTTCTGTTACTATATTAGAATAATGCCTGAATAGACATAAAAGAGGAGTCATATTATTTATATTTATCATTTACTTTAATGGTAATGCCTTACTCCCTAATTCTCAACTGAATGAGAGGTAGCTACACATGAATTTCCAAGATTTAAAGACCCATATAACACCAACCAACTTCTATCCATGTGGTATTTCACATTACATCCTCTCCTTATCTCTAGAAACCTCATGAGAAAGTTCTTATAATTTCATGTATTACCGATGTTTTACAATCGAGGAAGCTAAAACTCAGACAAATTGGTAGATTTGCCCAGAGCCACAATGTTAGAATGTGAGGAGTAAGACTTGTTCCTGTGAGTCCACCCAGATGCCACCCAGATGCTGCCCCTCCCTAAAAGCAGCCTCCTGCTCCCTACTGCCTGGATCAGGCAGGCTCTTGGGAACCATCCTGAAAACAGCACCCCAGTACACAGCTGTAATGATTTGGACTTAGAATGTCCCCCCAGGGCCTTCACTGAACTGAGGTAGCAGTGTTAAAAGCCGGGCTTGATTGCTAAAGAGGGATCCCTGGGGATTATATTAAATCTCTTTCTCTGTCTCTCTTCTCCCCCCTTTCTTCTCTCCCCCTCCCTCTCTCCCTCTCTCATTCCAGCCACCAGGATGTGAGAGCAGAGCCCTTGCTCTCTTCCCCTCTCTGTTTCCAGCCAACACCCCCTAAGCTCCACAGACCCGGGCTGACATGGACTAACGCTCTAAATCTCCCAAACTGTGAGCAAATAAATATTCCTTCCTCTAAGTTGTGTTTGTCACTTGTTTACTTGTTTGGAATTACAGTCATGAAAAAGGTGACCAAAACAACAACTTAAGCACATTGCCAAGAATATATTTCTCAACATGAATAGCCAAGGAAAAGAATATTAGGATCTATCAGCCTTTGAATGACACCCTGCTGCTTAAAATTATTACCTCCAGAGTCTTTAACAAATAATGTTCCTGTATCATAGAAATTTTATAGAATCATTGTAATAAAAGTGAAGTACCTGGCTCCTCACCGGCACTCACTAAATGGTAGTTTATAAAAAAAAGAGTACAATGCCCCCAGCAGAGGTGGAAGAGTCTGAGTCATCACCCAGATCACCTGTTGGATTGTGAGATCCAGTTTCGGTGAACTGGATCTATCAGAAGGAACCCAAGCCAAGCCCTTGATAACATTGCTCAGTATGATGAAATAGAAAGTATTTTCCCCAAGTTAAAAAAAAATGCTATTATGAAGCCAGAAGTGAAGTTTGAATCTGCCTAAGTCCTTTCACTCCCCAAGTTAGGTTTCTACAAACCCATGTTTGTTACATCTATGACATGTGCTGTCACCAAAGCTGCCTTCAAAGTTAATGTGATTACCACAGTGACGTACTTCTGAGCCATAAACTTGTTGATTCTGATTAATGCCACATGAGGTGAATGGAGTGGAAATACACAGCTCTGTGTAAATCGTGAGAGCTCTTTTTAAGAACCATCACTGAACTGCTTACTTATTTCTCAAGACTGGACTTCTGAATGTGAATCGTTTGCAGTGAATCATCTGCCCTAATGATAATTTAGCAGAGATATCATTTTCAAGTAAAAGATTCTACAACTTAACTCATTTTCATAAAATATTTTATATGTAGAGAAGTTGGGCATGGTGGCAGGCACCTGGAATATCAGGACTTGGGAGGCTAAGGCAGGAAGATCGCAGGTTCAAGGACAACCTCAGCAACATACTGAGACTCTCAGTAACCTAGTAAGAACCTGCTTCAAAACAAAACAAAACAAAAAAACAACAAAAAGGTCCTGGTGGTATTGGTGGTATAGCTCAGAGGTAGAATGTTGGGTTGAATTGCCAGTAATATATATATATATACATATATATGCATATATATACATATATATATGCAAAGAAAGCTCACCCATAAGCTCAATCACAAAAATGCATAGTTGTAAATTTCTATATAATTGTGGTTTTCAAAGCATCTTTTATTTTGTAGAAAATTGAACTGTTAGGATACAGCATTTGCAGTATTAAACTTTAATATTAGAGTTAGGCATGGTGGTGTACACCTATAATTCCAGTACTTGGGAGGCTGAGACAGAAAGATTGCAGGTTTGAGGACAGCCTTGTCAATTTACCAAGACTCTCAGGAATCTAGTGAGACCTTATTTCAAAAGAAAAAGTAAAGTAGGACTGGGATATAGTTCAGAGGTATAATGCCCCTGGATTCAATACCCGGCTCCCCCACAAAATACTTCAATATGATACTTTAATGTCTGTATGGATAGAACACATAGATGCCACTCATTCAATTCTTCATTTTCTCATTAGATGAAGTGCATACATTACATTAAGAATACAATGGTGAGCCAGGCGTGGTGGTACACACTTGTAATCCCAGTACATGGGAGGCTGAGACAGGAGGGTCTCGGGTTCTAGACCAACCTCAGCTACTGAATGAGGCCCTCAGCAACTTAGTGAGACCCTGTTTCAAAATACAGAATTAAAAAAAAAGGATGGGGAGTGTAGCTGGGAGGTAGAATGCCCCTGGGTTCCATTCCCAATACCACACACACATACACACACACACACACACACACACACACACACACACACAGAATACTGTGGTGAATGATAACATCAAGGGTCCTCCTTAATAAGCTTACAGTGTAGTTAGAGATGGCTCTTGCTCAAGTATTTACATAAACAAGTGAAAAAAAAGGCAACTAACATTAAGTACCATGAAGAAAAGATCCACAATGCCATAAGGAGTTATAATTGAGAGATGTTTATGAGAAAGTGATGTCAGAAAGATGAATAAATGTCACAGGTAAAGACAGGCAGGCATAACAAGCCAAGCAAAGGCAAAAGCCTGTGCAAAGGCCCAAATAGAAGATCAAAAAGAAGGAGGGGGATGCAGAGAGAGAGAGGCGGCTGAGGCATGAAGTAGGTAAAGCCAGGGCCTGGAAGGCCTTCTGGGCTGTGTGAAGATGCTTCTTCTTTATTCTGAGATGCCTGCAAACAGTAAAGGATGTTAAGTTAGGGGATGGCTTATTTTTATCGAAAAATATCATTTTGGCTTCACTGGGGGAAAACATAGGAGGAAGACAGAGAAATGGTGTGAGAGGGAATTATGTCTTGCACCCTGTTCTGGTGGTAGGTATGGAAAACTACATAATGTAGTGATATTTGGGACAGAAAAATCCAAAAAGAATGATCATGCTATAATTCACTATCAGGAGAACCAAAGACAGGCCAGCTTGGTGAGGTGAGTAGGGAGAGAGCAGAGGCAGCTCTGATGGTGAGTTGCCTTTTGGACATGCCAGCTGGAGGTGTCATGAAATAAACATTTGAAAGAAAAAGAAAAAGAAAGCAACCAGAGGCAGTGGCACACAGCTGCAACCCCAGAACTTGGGAGGCTGAGGCAGGTGGATTGCAGGTTGGAGGCCAGTCTCAGCAACTTGGTGAGGCCCTGTTTCAAAATAAAAAATAAAATAAAGCTGAGGGTGCAGCTCAGAGGTGGAATACCTCTGGGTTCAATCCCTAGTACCACACCAGAGAGAGACAGAGACAGAGACAGAGACAGAGACAGAGACAGAGACAGAGACAGGAGAGAGAAAGAAAGGAAAAAGAAAGAGAAGAGAAGAGAAGAGAAGAGAAGAGAAGAGAAGAGAAGAGAAGAGAAGAGAAGAGAAGAGAAGAGGAAAGAGAAAGAGGAAGAGGAAAAGGAAGAGAGAGGCCTTTAGATATTCACGTTGGAGATCAGAGGAGAAGTCTGGGTAGAGACATGAAAACTTGAGCCCTGTGCATATGATTGAGCCTAGAGAGAAAGCATAAAAAGTGAGAAAACAGAGCTTAAGATCAAGTTTGGAGGAAGTGCAAGATAGAACCGAGGAGAATGTACCTAAAATGATGAGTGATGAAGATTGTCCAGAGATGGAGAGAAAGGCCGTGAGAATTTTGTATTGAAAAGTGAAGGAAAAGGAAAAAGGACAACAGCACCTTGTGCAGCTGTGAGATTGAATATAACTCACGAGGTCTGAAAAACAACAAAATCTATATGACTCCATTTTATGTTCTTCCATTATGTCTGCATCTTAGATTGTATTGCTTTATGTATGTACATATATTTAATTTCCAAAATATTCTATCACTAATCAGGCACTGAAATCTTTGTAAACAAGGGAACTTTTGGATGATGGTGAGCATCTGGTAGAAAGCCATGCTTCCTGATTGTATTTCTCAAATTAAACCATGAACTGCTGTTATCAGATACTAATAACACATGCATATAATCTGAGTCACCGAACTGTAAAAAGTCATGTGCTATCAAAAAAGCATTTTGGAAACCACGGAAAAAGATGTCAAGATTAATCAGAGCTAAGTATACTTGTTGTCTAAAAGTTAAGTAAAAAGTGCGTAGCCTTTGGAGCAATACATGCATCTCCATGTCTATAGCGGCACAATTCGCAATAGCCAAATTATGGGACCAGCCTAGGTGTCCATCAACAGATGAATGGATCACAAAACTGAGGTATATATGCACAATGGGATTTTACTCATCCATAAAGAAAAACAAAATTATGTGATTTGCAGGAAAATAGATAGAACTGGAGAATATTAGGCTAAGCTAGATTAGCCAGTCTCAGAAAGCAAATAGTTGTATGTTTTCTCTCATATGTGCAAGCTAGCTAGAAATTGGGAAACAAAGGTAAACTCAGAGAAGCAGGGACTTCCATGGAGTGATGGAGAGTTTATGAGAAGGAAGACGGGGAATAGAAACATAAAAAAGGTAACAGTTGAAATTATGCCGTGTGCACATATTAAACTATGAATGCCAATCCCAAAGAAATGTATGGGGAAGGCAGGAAGGCAGGAGCGGGAGGGAAGTGCCACATGAGTTGTATGCATGTCTGTTCCTATCATTCTTTACCTCGGTACCATGTATAATTGCAATACACCAGTAAAAGAAAAAAAAGTGTATAGCCTTGGGTAAACCCTAAAAACATTGTCTACTTGCCAAATGTAAAGCATGTAGAAAATAAGACAAGTAAGGAAGACTAAATATGAAAGAAGAAGAGGTAGCAACAAAAAAGGAAGCTTTGAGGAAGATATGAATACCAATCAGACTTGAATGTGAGACAAAAGGCATCAAGTGAAAACAATGACTATAACAGAAACCAAGTAAAAACGAAGATCCATTCATTGTGAATCTTTATATATGAAATAAAATAAGGTTGAAAACCACAGAGCAAATGTAACACAAGGATAAATACACAGAAAACGGGGTTAAGGAAAGAACTTACCTTACTGTGTACAGGTCTACTGGGTGTGCTGCAACAAGATGCCACCAGCTGAGTGACTGAAAGAAGAAAAAAAAATGATTATCTTACAGGGCTGGAGGCTGAAAGCCGGATATGAAAGTATCAGCAGGCTTAAGCCTCTTATGGCTATAAGGGGAGATCTGTTCAATGTTTAGCTTTGGTGGTGTGTTGAAAGTCTTTGGTATTCCTTGACATATTGCAGTCTAACTCCAATCTCCAAATGGCATTCTCCCTGTGTCTCAATCCCTGAGGCTAAATTTCACCTTTTTGGGCCTACCACAATGATTCCTTTTTCACTTGATCAAAACCCATTTCCAAGTAGTAAGGTCATGTACACAGGCACAAGGGGTTCTTCAGCATCTTTTTCTTTTTCTTTTTTGGAAAGGGGTCACAATTTAACCTATAACATGTACCCAACCTACAATAAGTAATCCAAAAAATATATAGACCCTATCCAATGTAACTAAATAATAAAAATAAATAAAAAATATAACTTTTTGAGAGCTAATGGAGTATTTGAAAAAAAAAAAAAACCTAAGGAAAACTAAAAGAAATGAGAATATATGCCCATACTAGATTTGTATAAGAATGTTTTATAGCTCCACTAACAATAATACTGACAGCACATTGAAAATATTCAGATAACCTGGCGTGGTGTCACATGCCTGTAATCCCAGTACGTGGGAGGCTGAGAAAGCAAAGTCACAGGTTTGAGGCCAGCCTTGGCAACTTAGCAAGACCCTGTTTCAAAATAAAAATAGAAAGTGCTGAGGGTATAGTTGGAGGTAGAATGCCTCTGGGCTCAATCCCTAGTATAGAAAGAGAGAATGAGGGGTTGGGAGCTAGAGAGAAAGAGAGAGAGAGAACTGGAGGGAGAGAATTGGAGGGAGAGAGGAAGGAAGGAAGGAAGGGAGGGAGGGAGGGAGGAAGGAGAAAATAAATCCAGGTGTACATCATAAAAGAAAGCATAAAAAATTTGGGTATAGAATGGTGCTATAGTATGAATATACATGCTCCTCCAAAATTCATCTTTTGAAACTTAATCATCAAGGTGATGGTATTCAAAGGTGGGGCCTTTTGGAGGTGACTAAGTCATAAAAAAGGAACCCTCATGAATGGGATTGGTATTAGTACATTATAAAAGAGATGAGAGAGATGCTGAGTTTTCCTTTTTTGTTGTTGTTTTTCTTTTTTTTTAATTTTTTCTTCTTCTTCTTCTTCTCCTCCCTTCCACTCTTCTGCCCTGTGAAGACACAGCAAACAGGAGCCACTTTGGAAGCAGAGGGCAGCCTTCACTAGACACTAAATTTGTTGGCACCTTATTCTTGGCCTGCCAGCCTCTAGAACAGTGAAGAATACATTTCTGCTGTTTATCAGTTGCCTAAACCAAAGCATTTCATTATAGCAGCAGGAACAATCTAAGACAAATGGCAACTCTACAGCTTAATATGGTCTGCATTGCAACAATGCATGAATTTTTTTAGCTAATGCACACTTTAGATTTTTTTTGTACTTCATTATATGTAAATTTTATTTCACAAAGAAAAAATATCTCAGAATACATGCTGAATTTAGTTAATAATGTGTGCTTCAGAATTTGGATGAAAATGTTCTGAATTTACTCTGAAAGGCATGGAAATATGATGGATTATTGTATAGATAGATTTATAGGTGGATAAATATATGGAAAAGCAAATATAATAAACTGTTAATGGTAGAATCTAGACACTGAATATATAAGTATTTTCTGTAAAATTCTGCAGACTGTGCTGTTTGAAAATTTTCATAGTAAAACATTGGAAAAACATAAAAATCAATAAATTATAAAGTCCAATAAATTAATAAAAAAAACATTACAGAGATTGTACCCAGGGTGTCCTACCTCTGAGGTATACCCCCAACTCTTCTTATTATTTGTTTTTATTTTTGAAATAGCATCTTACAAAGTTTCTGACTAAGTTGCTAAGGCAGGCCTCAAACATTTGATCCTCTTATCTCAGTCTCCCAAGTACTGTGATTGCAGGCATGCACCACCAGTTCCAGCCTTATCATATATGTTCAAATTCCAATGTCATACAATTTTAAAATAATAAATAACACAAACAACATAAATTCTAGCCAACTAAAAAGTATCCAAAGAAGAAGCTCTCAAAGTCAAAATTGCAGAAATCTAGAAAATAACAATAATGTAAATATTACACATAAAAACCTGTGTAAAATAATTAAGAAAAAAAGAAGCAAATTAAAATATACAAAGTAAAACAATCCAACGAGTTAGAAAAAGACTAATAGCAAAAAAAAAAAAAAAAAATGAGGAAAAGTAGAAGGAAGAAATCAATTTGCTAAAGACAAGAAACAATATCCAGATCACCGCAGGCATGATGGTTCATTTTATGCATCATCTTGACAGAACTAAGGGATGCCCAGATAGCTGGGTGTGCCTGTGAGAGTGTTTCTGGAAGAGATTAGCATTTGAGTCAGTAGTCTGAGTAAAGAAGATCCACCTTCACCTATGCGGGTGAGCATGATCCGGTACTTTGAGAGCCCAAAGAGAAAAGGTGGAGGAAGGACAAATGTTCTCTGTCTTCTTGAACTGAAACATCCATCTTCTCTTGCCCTTTCAACATTGGGGCTCTTGGTTCTGAGGCCAGTGGACCTCAAGACTTAGTTGAATTCCTTTCCTCCTCCTCTTTCCTTTCTCACACCTTCAGACTGGATTACACCACTTCTGCGGTCTCTGTGTTACAGATGGTTATCATAATGGTTATCATAGGATTTCTCAGCCTCCATAATTGCATGAGCAAATTCCCATAATACGTTTCCATATATACATATTCATAAAACATTTCCATATATATATATATACACACAAATTTATATAACATTATTTCATATATTTCATACATTATTCCATATATTCTCTCTATATATGTATAATACATTCCTGTATACATATCCCATTAGTTCTGTTTCTTTGAAGAATTCTGACTAATGGGAACAGAGGAAGGGGGGACGGATAAAATAATAGATAAACATGAACTAGTTTTATAAACAAAAGCTAATTACCAATCACTGGCTAGCATAGCTAATCAAAGCAGAAAGGCAGAAATTCAGAAAACATAAATGAGAAGAGAAAAATGATCACACCTATATACTAGAAATTGCATTAATAAAAGTCAAATACTTGCTCTGTTTAATCAAAAAACATTTGAGTAGTTGAGTAAAAAGTCTGTCATTCGAGGAAAATACAAAAATCAAAATTGAAATAAAAATAAATAGGAAATTTAAACAGACTTATTTTATGTTTTTAAATGAGCAAATGGTTAAATATCTACTTCCTAAAATGATAAATGATATAGATCTACATGAGTTCGTAGATAAATTATACTGGATATTAAAATAAATAATTTTGATAATATTCACCTTATCCCAGGTACTACAGAAAGAAAACAAGTTTCCTTTTTTCTTTTCTTAAAACAAAGGTGGCATGTCTTGGATCTGAGCTTCTGAGTTTGCCTGACAACACTGGAACCATCTACCTTGATTAAGGAATTCTCCTTTCTTCATGCCAGTGGCTTATGCAATACATAGAAGAAATGCCAGATACTGGCTTTCCTAGCCTCTCTTGCAGCTAGGCTTGAGCATAAAACTTAGGCTCTCAGAGCAGATGTACCCTTCACGACTATGAATCAGTCATCCATTCAAGATCCAGAGCATGTGTGAGCAGATTGTCTGAAAACAGGCAGCATAATTGGTTGCACTCATTTCTGGTCTCCAGAGGCAGCAATGGCAGCAGGTCAGGTACACCCAGGCTGTCCCTCTCTTTGCATTGGTAGTGCAAGCCACAGGTCTGGAGATCAGAAGTGGTAGGGTGCTATCTTCTCTGTGCGTGGGGTGGGAGTGTTGGAGGCATTGTCTCTAGGTGCGGAGCCTCCTCATTTGTTTTCAGCTTTCCCAGAGATTCTGTGAGCCTCCCAATGCTTTTGTGAACTATTTTTCTATTAATACCAGTCAGAATATATTTCTGTTTCTTCCAATTGAGAATCCAGACTGATACACTAGAAAACATAACAAAAACTGAAAAGGGCATCTTTTAAAAGTACAGACCAGCTGGAAATGGTGGCACACGCCTGTAATCCCAGTACTTGAAAGGCCAGGACAGGAGAATCACAGATTCGAGGCCAGCCTCAGCAACTTAGAGAGACCCTCAGCAACTTAGTGAGATTCTATTTCAAATTAAAAAATAAAATAGGGCTGGGGTGGAGGTGTAGCTCGGAGGTAGAATGGCTCTGAGTTTTATCCTTAGTAACACACACACACACACACACACACACACACACACACACACACTACAGACCCATCTTAGAAGTATTTATGTTAATGTAAAAATCAGTTAATAGACTATAGCAACTTATTAAAAAGATAATTTGCCATGACTCACAGGGATTTTCCCAAAGACAGTTTTTCAGTATTAGGAAATACAAGCTATAATGAACATAATTAAAAGGTCAAAGGAAATAAGCCATTTAATCATCACTATAGATGCCAAAACACCAAGATAAAATTAAACATCCATTAGTGTTTCAAAATAAAGCTTTCATAAAACTGGAAGGATAGAGGTTTTTTTTCTACCATAATAGATTTTTTTTCCCCAAACTCAAATTCATCATGCCTAGTAGGGAAACTATATAATCTCACTAACATCTGGGGGAAAAAAGGATGCACAACCTCTACCTTAATATGAGTTTCCATAATCTTTTAAAAAGTGGACAAAGTTAGCCGGGTGTGAAGGCACACGCTTGTAATCCCAGCATTTGGGAGACTGAGACCGGAGGATCCAGGTTTGTGGCCAGCCTCAGCTACCTAATGAGGCACTCTGCAACTTAGTGAGACCCTGTTTCAAAATAAAGAATAAAAAATAGGGCTGGGGGTGTAGCTTGGAGATAGAATGCCCCTGAGTTCTATCTCCAGTACCAAAAAAAAAAAAAAAAAAAAAAAAAAAAAAAAAAAAAAAAAAAAAAAAAAAAAAAAAAAAAAAAAAAAAAAAAAAAAAAAAAAAAAAAAAAAGTGGACAAAGTAATTATAAAAAAGAAAAAAAGAAGTCATAAAAATTGAAGAGTAAGGGAGAAAATATTTATTTCAGATGGCATGATTGTATATCTGTAAACTCACTAGTATTCAGTTGTAAATTTAAAAAATAATTAAGCTTGTTAGGTACAAATTAATATACAAACATCATCATCTTTTCTACAAATAGTTAGGAAAATGTAAAAAAAAGGTTTTATTTACAATAACGACATCAACAGTGATAAAAAATTATGTAGGACTCAACTCAGATGCGTAAGAATGATATGATGAAAAGTACAACCAAAGAGACACATTTTTTATTATTATTATTATTATTATTATCATTATTATTTATTATAACTATTGAGTTGTATTAGGAATTGGGCTCAGAGGCTTCAATCTCTGAGTTACACTCCCAACCCTTTTTATTTTTTGTTTTAAAACAGGGATTCAGCCAGGTATACTGGCACATGCCTGTAATCCTAGTACTCAGGAAGCTGATGCAGAGTATAGGGTGTTTGCGGCCAGCCCCAGCAAATTAGCAAGGTGCTCCACAACTTTGTGAGACCTTTTCAAAATTTAAAATACAATAGGCCCCCTGCATTTAATCTCCAGTACCACAAAAACAAAACAAAATTTTTAAAAAAGGGTCTTTCTAGGTTGCTGAGAGTCTCCTTATGTTTGAGACTGTCCTCAAACTTTCCCTCCTCCTCTCTCAGCCTCCTAAATACTGGGATGACAGGCATGCACCACCACACCTGGATAGAGAGACTTTTTTAAAAAGTTAAATAAGAAGCAATGCACACACATTTTTTTTTAAAGAAGGTCCAGTGTGTTTATTTTCAGTGTGTTTATTTTAACAAATGTGTTTATTTCCCTTAAATCATGTTTTTAAATGCAATACTAGTAAAAAATAAATACATTTTTGATGTATTACTACAAAAATTACATAGAAAATAAAGATAACTATGCCAAATAAATTTTTAAAAATAATGAAGGACTAACCTTATTGGATATTTAAATCTGTCACAAAATTATACTACTTAAAGTAGCATGACAACACCAAGTAGAAAGATCAACAGAATAGAGCTCAAAAAGAGACCTAATATAAGGTGGCTTTTTTTTTTATTGGTGCACTGGAATCATACATCTTTGGTAGGTACAAGCTGGTAAAGGCATACATGCACACATCTCTCATTTAATAGTTCCAAAAAATGTGCATGCCCTTGCCAATAATGAGCTGTGACTCTGAGTAAAAATTTTAAAACTGTTCATTAAAAAGTTTGTACCATACCAAAGACTAAATTATCTTTTTGTTTTCTCTAAAGAAAATATCCCAAAATACTTTTACAAGAAAGAAATGCTCAAGAATTGTACAATATGAAGCCAAAAAAACTACAAGAAAAAGCATATGCTGTGTGATTAGATAATACAATTTGTTATTTTCTGAGTTTTGTGATGTGTGTGATATTTACTTATTTATTTAGTTATTTATTTATTTTTATTTATTTTTTGAGGTACTGGGGACTGAACTTAGAGGCATTCTACCTCTAAGCTACAACCCCAGTCCTAATTTTTATTCTTTATTTTGAGACAGGGTCTCACTAAGTTGCAGAGGGTCTCACTAAGTAGCTGAGGCTGATCTTGAACCTAGATCCTCCTATCTCAGCCTCCCAAGTACTGGGATTACAAGTGTGTGCCATCACACCCAGCTTTATTTTTTTTTAAAAAAGATTTTTGTGTGATTTTTTTCACAGTGTATTAGGCATTTTTCTGCCCAATTTGATATTTTGTCTTCTTTTTGTTAAAAAATATTTCTCTTTATCACATAAGCTTTAAGCACTAAAAACTTTGTCATTTTAACCATATACAGCAAATAAACAATATGCATTCTTGTATAATATATATAGAGGCTTATTATAGAAAAGCTTGATATGATTCCCAAGTCAATAAAAAGAACATTAAAATACATGTGGGGAGTGTCTCACCTAGGACTTGCATGCAATAAGAGTAAAATAAATTTAATCTGTAATTAATATTAATAATGCTCAAATATATATAAATATCAAAACACTAAAATTCACAGACTTTTACAATGTGCTAGATATAGCTCTGGGTGTTTCACATGTATTATCATATTTTATTCTCACTAGAGCTCAGCAGACCTAAGGGAAAAAGAATCAAGTAATTGTTCAAAAACTAGACAACAAAAAAGTAGCAGAATTTAACCAAGAATCCATACTTGCACTCATGCGGGGCTTTACCACTTGGTAGTCTATTTTGTATGGTTAGAAAAATATATAAAATATTAAATCTCAGCCTTATAATTCACTAGCTGTGTAACTTTAGTCCTCTCTGAAGCCCAGTGTTACTGTCCATAGAACAGACTTTTGAATGTGGATCAGATAGTGCTGTTATAATCATTAAACTATATATAATGCCTCACCTCTAATAGGTTTTCAACAAATGCTATAATAGGATGAAAAATGACCCAAGCGCTCATAAAAGCACTGCATCTGACGTTTCTTTAAACTATTTTGAACTGCTGAAATACAAGACACATCTAATACTGGATATTTTCCTCTACTAATAATCATTGCCCTAAACTGTGACAATTCCATGGCAATAGAATTAACATGTTTTCTTTTTTTCAATCAAACAGTACAAAAGAAAGAATACTGTTTTATGACATAAGTTGTTTCCTAAGCTTTCTTTGTCTTTTTTCTTTTTCTTTTCTACTTTTTTTGTTTTGTTTGGTACTGGTGATTGAATCCAGGGGCATTCTACCTCCAAGGTACATCCCCCAGCCCTATTGTATTTTAGACTGGCCTCAATCCTGAAATCCTCTGTCTCAGCCTTCCAAGTAACCAGGATCACAGGTGTGTGTCATCATGCCCAGCTTCTTTGTCTTTTTACAACACAACATTTTACCATGAAGTTCAAAAATCTTTGCATTGAAACCATTGCTTATGATGTTTCAATGGTTCATTTGTTCACAAAATGGTTCACCAGAGAGCCCAGATACATCACTGGCCACATAAACAGATCCTCCCTGATCAGCCTGTAGTTCTCAGTAGCTGGATCTTATTAAACGCTTTCGAATGACTTGCCTCAGTTTGTTAAAATAGCATTTCTTCCTTACCATTTCATCTTCTGCTTTCTCCTTATAGTTGAGGGACCCTTATTTTGGGTAATTAGTGATAACTGCTAGTGTCTATCATGAACACAGATAATTGAGTGGACAAGGTTCTAAGAATGCAGAAGAATGATAGTCACACACAATCTGTCGTTTACCAAACATCTATTGAATAATTGCTGTAAGCCAGGGACTTACAACTGCCCAGGAGGCATGTTTGCATATAAAAATCAGGCTTTCGTTGAATGATTGATTTGTTTGATTCAAAACCAAGTGCTGCGTTTTAGCTCAGACATAAGCTTAGTGTCTTCTCTTCATGGGAGACACTTAGTGAATATTTCTAGAAAATATGGAAATAAAAATATATACAGCAATCATAAAGAATGGATATTGCAACTGGACATCATGGTGCATGCCTGTAATCCCAGTACTTGGGAGGCTGAGACAGGAGGATTGCAGGTTTGAGGCCAGCCTCAGCAACTTAGTGATACTCTCAGCAACCTAGTGAAACCCTGTTTCAAATCAAAATATTAAAAGGGCTGGGGTGTAGCTTGTAGGTAGAATGCCTCTGTGTTCAATCCGCATTACCAAAAAAATAGATAAAAATTGGTGAGGAACTTATTGGGAAAAGGCATCTTCTTTAAATAGACTTTTTCCATTTGCTTTTAAAACAAATGGCATGCAGCACTTACAAGTAAAAACAGCTGGTTTGCAGAGAGTAAGATTTTATTTAAATGTCAGTGGAAGAACCTAAATTTAAAAGCAGTATTTGCACCTCTTCAAACAGGACTAAAATGGAATCAAGTTAAACCACAAAGAGGAGCCATGTTCTGGGCTGTTGACAGTTTTATCAGCCCTATGGTCATCTCTGTAGGAGATTTTTTAACAATTGTATAATAGCCAACAGCCCAAGGATTGATCTGAGAATAGTTCAAAGTATACTATTAAAATGATGAAGGTAGAAAAGAATAATGGAAAACATGCAGGAATTCAACAGCAGAACATAATAACCACCAGGTTGGATCTTAATTTCAGGAAGTAATGGATTTCAGGAAGCCTGCATGTATCAGATTTGGATTTTTTCTGACAGTTCCAAAAAATCCATATACCTTATTTATCTTCATGATAAACTTAGGAGCAGATGAAGAATTTGAGAAATAACAAATATAAGGGCTTGTCCAAAGTCATATCATCAGTGCCTTAAATTAAATACTACTTTTCTTTAGCTATGTTGACAATAACCATAGTCTTTGATATGAAGAGAATGTAAATCTTTACATAAAAGCACATTAGGCTATTTGAATAAGATGTCCCTGATAAGAAGATGGAAGAAAGAAAAGGAACTGCATTGTATCTATGAAGAAAAGTAGGAGCCGGGCATGGTGGTGCACACGTGTAATCCCAGCATTTGGGAGGCTGAGACCAGAGGATCTGGGTTCTCAGCCAGCCTCAGCTACCTAGTGAGGCCCTCCGCAATTGAGACCCTGTTTCAAAATAAAGAATAAAAAATAGGGCTGAGGGTGTAGCTTGGAGGTAGAATGCCCCTGAGTTCAATCCTCAGTACCGCAAAAAAAAAAAAAAAGGAAAGTAGTCATTCTTACTATCTAATCTATCTCATTCTTTTGCTGGCAATTTGTCAATAAATATTCATTCATATATATTTCATATTATAAAGATAATAAGCAGTGTACATCTGTAACTCCAGTACTTGGGAGGCTGACAGAGGAGGATCACAGGTTCGTAGCCAGCCTTGGCAACTCAGAGAGATGCTCAGCAATTTAGCCAGACCCTTTTTCAAAATAAAAAATAAAAAGGGCTGGAGTTGTACCTCAGAGGTAGAATGCCCCTGGGTTCAATCCACAGTAGGACCATAAAGACAATAAACATCTATGTAGAAAATATAGAAATAAGCTGGGCGTGGTGGCACACGCTTGTAATCCCAGCATTCGGGAGGCTGAGACCGGAGGATCCGAGTTCGCGGCCAGCCTCAGCTACTTAGTGAGGCACTCCGCAACTTAGTGAGACTCGATTTCAAAATAAAGAATAAAAAAAATAGGGCTGGGGGTGTAGCTCGGGGGTAGAATGCCCCTGAGTTCAATCCCCAGTACCACAAAAAAAAAAAAGAAAAAAAATACAGAAATATAGATAAGTAAAAAGATGACAATGAACATGACCTTAAGTCCCACCACTAAGAAATAACCAGTCCCACATAAAACATTAAGTATTTGCTACCACAGACTCTCAGACCTCATCTCTCCCCATCCCTTTGGCTCTCTTTCTACCAGGTATTCTGGGCCTTCTTGTTCCTTGAATGTTTCTTATAATGATCAATTTTATTTCATTACAGCTGTGAGTACAAAGATGTGTAAAAGATTAACAGTCCTTGGCATATAGTGACAACTCAAAGCACGGACATTATTAATAGCATTTGTTTATGTCATTATTACATTAGGGTAATCTGCTTTCTTTTTCACGTTGAGTACAGAGCAAATTATTATTATTTTTTTTTTTACTGGAGATTGAACCCAGGAGCATTCTATACCTGAACTACACCTCCACCCCTATTTTACAGGGTCTTACTAAGTTGCCAAGGGCCTCACTAAGTTGCAGAGGCCAGCCGCAAACTTGTGATCCTCCTGACTCAGTTTCCTAAGTAGCAATTCATTATTGAATTAGTGAATTGTGACTTTTTGCCTATTTATTGATCAGTATATTTGTCTTTTATATTCACTTGCAAATGTTCTTTATTTAGTAAATATTATAGTTACTTGTCAGTGTATTTCCCTGTTGTAATTTATCTTTTTTTTTTTTTTTTTTCCGGTACTGGGGATTGAACTCAGGGGCATTCTACCTCTGAGCTACACCCCCAGCCCTATTTTTTATTCTTTATTTTGAAATAGGGTCTCACTAAGTTGCGGAGTGCCTCACTAGGTAGCTGAGGCTGGCCGCAAACCCAGATCCTCCGGTCTCAGCCTCCCAAATGCTGGGATTACAAGCGTGTGCCACCACGCCCGGGTGTAATTTATCTTTTAATTTGTTTATTGAAGGCATTTAAAAACGCAGAAGTATTTAAAATTATTTTGCTTAGTCAACATTTTTAATATAACTTTTGCCTTGGTTATCACATAGTCTCATTTATTGATTTGGGGGCTGCAGATCATGAATTACGTGCACATGCTAAGTGCTATTCAGGGTGTTAGAGATACCAAGGTAAGTCAAAGACACAAATATCACACACCAGGATGAGTATGTATGAGCTAGAGAAACAATAAGCAAATAAATCATTCAAGATTAAATTGTAAAAAGTTAGCCAGGCGTGGTGGCACACGCTTGTAATCCCAGCATTTGGGAGGCTGAGACCAGAGGATCCGGGTTTGCAGCCAGCCTCATCTACCTAGTGAGGCACTCCACAACTTAGTGAGACCTGGTTTCAAAATAAAGAATAAAAAAATAGGGCCGGGGGTGTAACTCAGAGATAGAAATCCCCTGCATTCAATCCCCAGTACCGAAAAAAAAAAAAAAAAAAATTGTAAAAAGTTCAATGATGACAATTAATAGGAAAAAGTAATACAGAGAGTTAACGAGAGATAAGATATTTGAGCTTATGCCTGAGATAAGAAAAATTCAATCATAGAATGGAAAATCATTCTGGTTAGAGATGAGAGCAAATGCAAATTCCTTTGGGCAGGAATGGGTGCGATTAAGACACATAGGGTCTAGGATATCTGGCTCACGGCAGGGGAGAGTTGTATCAGGAAAAGTTGAAGAGGTAGGCAGGATCTCATAGGCCTTGTAGGTAAATACTTCCTGAGCACCAGGGTTCTTTCTAAGCACATGGAATCTAGCAGTGAGCAAAGCAGACAAAAGTCTATTTTCATGGAATTTACGTATCTGAAAGGCCCAACACTAAGGAAAACGTGCAAGTCAAATATGTAGCTCATCAGGCCTATGGAAAATCAAAAGGGAAATAAATGTTTGTAAAGAGGGAAAGTTGGGTTTTTAGTATGGTCATGTGAAAAGATACAGAGGAAAATTGGACTAGTGGTTTTGAGGTTGCTGCAAGAGTCAAGATACAGCTTGAGAAGCAAGAAACCCTGAAGTGCTTGTTGAAGCTGTTAGAAAGGACTAGAGAGCCAGGCGTGGTGGTGCACACTTGTAATCCCAGCATTTGGGAGGCTGAGACCGGAGGATCCGGGTTCGAGGCCAGCCTCAGCTACCTAGTGAGGCACTCCACTACTTAGTGAGACCCTATTTCAAAATAAAGAATAAAAAATAGGGCTGGGGGTCTATCTTGGAGGTAGAATGCCCCTGAGTTCAATCCCCAGTACTGCAAAAAAAAAAAAAAAAAAGAAAGGACTAGAACCCTATGGCTGGAGAGGAGTGATTCAAGAAAGGTGGAAAGAGAAAGGAAAGCTGGGCATGGTGGTGCACGCCCATACTCTCAGTATCTGGGAGGTTGAGACCCGAGGATTGCAAGTTCCAGGCCAGCCTCCACAACTTAGCAAGACCCTGTTTCAAACAGAAAAAATAAAAAGGGTTGGAAGCTTGGAGGTAGGATACATTTGGGTTCAATCCCCAGTATGAAAGAAAAAAAGAAAGGAGAGAGAGAAAGAGGAAAGAAAGAAAGAAAGAAAGAAAGAAAGAAAGAAAGAAAGAAAGAAAGAAAGAAAGAAAGAAAGAAAAGAAGAAAAAAGAAAAGAGTTTTAGGTGAATGCTATCTTCAGATAGGAGGGGAGTAAGAAGTAATAAATTTTTCAGATGTTTGCAAAGAAATCACTGCCCTTAGGGTAGAATGAGGTTCTAGTTAAAAAGGAAGGTCACTCCCCTAAATAGACATCAGACACTCTTTAACCTCCAGCATTCAACCTTGAAGATCTTTCACGAAGATTGCAAATAGCCATCAAAAACTATGCACCCCCCTCAGGAAAACAGCCTTATGTCTCTGGTGAAGGTTACATTACTGAAAATGAAGCAGAACATCTGTATGAGGTGGAGCAAATTTAAAAGAGAACAGCTAAAATCCAAAGCCCTGATTTATGGAGCAAGATTCCCTTTTGAAATTAATAAAATGTATTTTCCAGAGCAGAAAGGACAGAGGGTTCCTATGCACAGCCTGTACTTAGACTCACGCAACCACCGGTGTGGCCCAAATGTTATGATCAATGAACCCACAAGGAGACATCATTATCCCCCAAAGTTTACATTGGGTTAATTCTTTTGTAGTAAAGGGCTTTGTGTTGGCCCTTATTTATGGACCGAGGTTTGTTTTTTAAATGAAATAAATGTACTCTTTTTTTTTTTTTTTTTTTTTTTTGCGGTACTGGGGATTGAACTCGGGTGTTCTGCCTTCGAGCTATACCCCCAGCCCTATTTTTTATTCTTTATTTTGAAACCACGTCTCACTAAGTTGTGGAGGGCATCACTACGTAGCTGAGGCTGGCTGGCCAAGAACCTGGATCCTCCCGTCTCAGCCTCCCAAATGCTAAGATTACAGGCGTGTACCACCACGCCCTACTAAGAAATGTATTCTTTAGGGCAAAGGTACAGAAAATTCCTGTGCAGACTCTGCACACATTTCCACCAACTCCTATCCTATCAATACCCTGCACCAAGAGTGGCCCAGTTGTTACAACCAATGAACCTACAAGAACACATCCTTGTCACCCAGAGTCTATGGTTCAAAGAGGGCAAATCCTTTGTTTGAAGATTCTATGGGTTTTGACAAATGTATAGTGGCCTGTGTTCACCACCACAGTATTAGAATAGTGTCACTGCCCTAAAAATACCTTCTGTTCTTTTGATTTCCATCCCCAACCCCACCCCCTGGCCTCCACCATTTCTTTAACCATCTCCATAGTCTGGCTTTTTCTGGAATGTCATTTTGTTGGAACCCTACAGAAAGCAGGCTGATCATACCAGCTCTTTTCACTTAGTAATATGCATTTAAGATTCCTCCATGTCTTTTGTTTGATGATATGTCATTTCCTTTTTAGCTTTGAATAATACTCTACTGACTAAATATACCACAGTTTATTTTTCTAGTACTCTCCTGAAGGACATCTGAGTTGCTTAAGACATTAAGAATAAAGTTGCTGCCGGGCGTGGTGGAGCACCCTTGTAATCCCAGCATTCGGGAGGCAGAGACAGGAGGATCCGGGTTCGCGGCCAGCCTCAGCTACTTAGTGAGGCACTCGGCAACTTAGTGAGACTCGGTTTCAAAATAAAGACTAAAAAATAGGGCTGGGGGTGTAGCTCGGAGGTAGAATGCCCCTGAGTTCAACCCCCAGTACCGCAAAAAAAAAAAAAAAAAAAAAAAGTTGCTGTAACTTTGGGCAGCCTTTGTAGATATATAATCTTTCATTTATTTTGGTAAATATCAAGGTGCAGGACTGCTGGGCCCTACGGTAAGGATATATTTACTTTTGCAAGAAGCTTCCAAACTGTCCCATAAAGTGACTGCACCATTTTGCGTGCCCACCAGAGTTCCTGCTCTTCCACATCCTCTCCAGCATTGAGTGGTGGTCATGTTCTGGACTGTGGCCGTTCTAACAAGTATGTAATAGTATCTCATTTTTCATTTAATTTTCATTTCTGGATGGCTTAGGGAAGAGGTCCTAGAGCATCTTTTCAGAGATATATATTTATAATCTGTGGATCTACTTTAGTGAGATGTCCATTCAGGTCTTTGTTAATTGAGTTGTTTCTTTTCTTATTGCTGAATTTTTGGAGTTTCTGTGTATTTTTTATAACACACCTTTATGTTTGGTACTAGGATTGAACTCAGGGGCATTCTACCTCTAAGATACATTCTCAGCCCTTTTTATCTTTTTTTTTTTTTTTTTTAATCTGGGTCTCACTAAGTTGCTGAGGCTGGCCTAGAACCTGCAATCCTCCTGTCTCAGCCTCCCAAATACTGGAATTACAGATATGTACCACCATGCATGGCTCTCTTTCTTTCTTTTTAATATATGCATTCCATGCTATCTAAGTGTGGCTTCCACTCCACTTTACAAATGTCAAGCTGTGTTTTCATTTGGCTGAATTTTTTTTTTCAATTTCCTTTGAGATTCCTCTTTGATACGTTAGAGTTTGTTATATGAGCTCTAAATACTTGAGGGTTTTCAGCTATCTTTCTGCTATTCATTTTTAGCTTAACTCGGTTGTGGCCTGAGAGTATACATTGTATGCTTTCTAATTTTTAAATATTGTAAGGTATGCATTATGGCCCAAAATGTGGTTTATCTTGGTGTGTAACTTAGAGAACAATGTGTACTCTGCTACTCTTGAATCAAGCCGTCTATGGATATCAATTATATCCAGTTGATGTATAGCGTTACTGAATTTAGCTATGGCCTTAGTGATTTTCTGTCTAATAGATCTGTCCTTTTCTGATGGGGATATTAAAGTATTCATCATCTAATTTTCCTTGCAGTTTTATCAGTTTTGTTTTATATATACTCTATTGTTCGTCAGTGTACCTAAGGAATATCATATCTTCTTAGAGAATTTATCATGTCATCAAAGGTAATGCTTCCTTATTCCTCATAATTTTCTTTGCTTTTAAATGTGCTCGGTCTAAAATTAATAATTTTTCTAGATTTTCTTTTTTTGTGTGTGGTACTGGGGATTGAACCCAGGGGCATTTCGTCTTAAAGCTTAGAACCCCAGCTCTTTTATTTTACTTTATTTTGAAATAGGCTTTCATTTAGTTGCACAGGACCTTACTAAGGCTGGCCTCTAACCAAAGCTATTCCTATCTCAGCCTCCCAAGTACTGGGATTACAGGCATTCACCACCATGCCTGACTTATTCTGGTTTTCTTTGAATTATATTAGCATGTAATGTCTTTCTCACTATTCTTTCACTTAATCTATGCATGTGTTTTTTGACTTATTAAGAATGACTTATCACTTCAATTAATAAACATTTTATCCATTTTCAGTATATTTGTGAAACATATTTAAAATGAATACATGGTACATGGGAGTGTTTAGGAAAATTATGACCTTGAACATAAAGTCTGTCCAATGATCTTCCTAGCATCTTAAAACAAAAAAAGGACCTAAAAATTCAAGCAGCAAAAAAAAAAAAAAAAAAAAAATTCAAGGGGGCAGTAAAACTCAACATATACGAGACTAAAATATGCAGAGAAACACTAACAATACAAAATTAAAAGAAATTATTTTTATATTATCAAAACCTTACTTTTATGGTACACAATAATTATTATACTTTTCCATATAAAAGAGGTTTAGCCAACGTGATTGGGTTTGGGATACTTAATATTTCTTTATGACCTGCATCTCAAAAATACCTTTCTACTTTATCATCTCAGGCTTGTTACAATTTTTAATAAGTTATATAATGGCATTTTTCTTTTGTTCCTTAAGCCCATATTTGGACTTCCTTTTACAGATTATTTTCAGTGATTTAAAATAATAGATGTTTTAAATTAAATTTCCACCCTGAAATGGAGTTCAGTTTCTTTAAATTCCAAATATTCTAAATGTGGTTATTTTCTAGACCATATTTTCTCTTTCCCCTCGGTTTGAATTTCTAATCTCTTTACAAACAACAGAACATACTTCTATGCCAAGTAGGTATATAACAAATATCCTAAAAGGAGGATAATAACAATGAGGAATGACATCATAATCAAGTCAGGATTACAATGCAAAATCCTAGTCCACTCTCAAAGTTCAGGAATGGGTTCTTCTGTGGCACCTAACTCAAGCTGGCATTTGTTATTCTAATAAAAATAAACTTAGAATTTGAGTAGATGCCACCCACTCACTTAAAATGAAACAAAAAGTTGAGATTGAGAGGAATTATTAAAAGAATATGTTCTGTGCACTGGTTGAAATTTCCTATATGAATCAGTACCCTGAATGGAATGATTAAATATAGCTAGGAGAGGCCAAGGCTTGGTGTATAAGAAGGAATTTTAGTCATTTATATCTCATTGTAGAATCAGACGATGTGTACATTAAGAAAAAACTGGGAAAGCAAAAAAATTCCATGTGAGCCTTTTTTTTTTTTTGTAAGACTTCCACATACCAAGGTATCTGGAACTCTAATTTTAGGTATCATGTCATCTTTTTCCATTCATGCAAAAAATGTATGGCTCAATTAAATTTTTTATTCTCCACTTTATTCTCTATCTTTTTTTTCTTTCTTTGTTTCTGGTGATTTGCCCAGGGGCATTCTACCTCTGAGTTACACCCCCAGACCTATTTACATTTGTCTGTATATATGTGTGTATGTGTGTAGGTATGTATTTAGAGACAGGATCTCATTAAGTTACAGAGGTGCTGGGGCTGTCCATGAACCTGCGATCCTCCTGTCTCAGCCTCCCAAGTACTGGGATTATAGGCTTGAGCTACCAAGCCAAGTTTCTTCCTTTCTTTCTTTCCTTCCTTCCTTTCTTCCTTCCTTCCTTTCTTCCTTCCTTCCTTCCTTCCTCTTCCTATATTCCACCTTTATCTACTCCTCTTTGACCACCACCAAAGATAGATACTGAAGAAAAACAATGAAGGTGAAACTGAAAACTGTCAAAAATTTACTTTTTCATCCAATTAACTTCATTGAACTACGGTCCAGAATGAGATTTAAACTCAACCCTAATAAGCCCAGAAAATGGAAAGGAAATGTAAATGTTGTACTTTGATCCATTATCAGAAATCACCATCTTGAGCCGGGCGTGGTGGTGCAGGCTTGTAATCCCAGTATTCGGGATGCTGAGACCGGAGGATCCGGGTTCGCGGCCAGCCTCAGCTACCTAGTGAGGCACTCCGCAACTTAGCGAGACCCGGTTTCAAAATAAAGAATAAAAAATAGGGCTGGGGGTGTAGCTCGGAGGTAGAATGCCTCTGAGTTCAATTTCTGGTACCGCAAAAAAAAAAAAAAAAAAAAAAAAAAAAAGAAATCACCATCTTGAAAAAGTGGGCAGGAAAAAAGAAACAGTTAATTTTAGAAACCTAATTTCTTTTATTGGTATCTCCTGTAATAGCCAAAATAGGGCTGGAAACCAAAATAGCCAAACTGTGCAGGAGATGGGTAGGGGTAGGGGATTGCCTTAAAGCAAATAGCTTTGGGCATTTAGCATTCTTGCAAATTTTGGATCAACACTGCCCATTAGAAGACTGGAAAGGTGAGCCGGGCGTGGTGGCGCATGCTTGTAATCCCAGCAATCGGGAGGCTGAGACCGGAGGATCAGGTTCGCGGCCAGCCTCAGCTACCTAGTGAGGCACTCCGCAACTTAGTGAGACTTGGTTTCAAAATAAAGAATAAAAAATAGGGCTGGGGGTATAGCTCGGAGCTAGAATGCCCCTGAGTTCGATCCCCAGTACCGCAAAAATTTAAAAAAATATATATAAAATAAAGAATTAAAAATATAGGGCTGGGGGTATATCTCGGAGGTAGAATGCCCCTGAGTTCAATCCCCAGTACCGCAAAAAAAAAAAAAAAAAAAAAAAGACTGGAAATGTCATATTGGCGGAAAATGTTACATTGGCGATCCTTGGGGACTATTTACAGAGTAAACTGTTTAGGAGCAATACCACTGTGAAGGAAAATTTACCTTTTTTACCCTGTTTCCCCGAAGAAGGTGGAAGGGTGTGGGGAACATTTTTTCTTATGTTTAAGAAACTTAGGTACAAAGTACAACTATGAAAACTGAGTCTAGCTATTACATTTCATTCGACAAAATAAAAATAAAAGGCACGTACTGTGTGCTCCGGTACGTTGCCCGTGATCACTAAATGATACAGAAGTCATGTCACCCTTCCTTGGCCTTCTTCGGCCCCATCTGTCCGCTGGCGACTGGCTTGTCCCGAGGCAGGCGAGGGGGCGGCATGAGGGGACTCAGCAGCAGCTCCAGTTCCCAAAGAGGAAGCCACGTCCTCCCAGCTTGGGCTCTCCAAAGCGCAGCATCTAAGCCTGGGCACAGAGCCGGGAAGGAGGAAGGGTGTAAGAGAGGATTTGGGGGACAGTTCGCTGCGCACCCACTTTGGGGCAGCCGAAGGCACATTCCCGGGCTTCCGAACCCCCACCCCCGCCCCGTGAGTGTGAGTAAAAATCCTGTCTCCAGGCAAGTTTACGCAACCTTTTTTTAAGTGGAGAGGGGAAGGGGAAAACAGTAAAGGCAGAAGTGATCATGACGTCACAGGGCTTGGTTTTCAGGCTTAAAAGGAAGGCTCTCTCCAGGACCTTCCAGTTGTCAAACAACTTGAGCCACTCACGAACTCCTCAGCGGCGCCTCCTCCAGGACCAATTCTGCCTCCCTCCGCCTCCGCAGCCGAGATGCTCCTGGGTGCTCTGCTGCTCAGCGCCGCCCTGGCGCTCAGCGCTGCAGGTGAGAACCCGCACAGCCAGCGCTCCTTGCCTGGGAGAAGCTCAGGGCTCTGAGCTCTGCTGGCCCATTCCAGTACCCGGGCTGCTCTGAATCGTGGCGCTGCAGGAATTTGGACTTGAGTGCAAAAGAACTGGGGGGTAGTGCAGCTTTGCCAACACCTCTGACTTCAAGGAGCAGATACTTAACCTGTCTTAGACTCGCTGTACTCTGCTAAGTAGGAACAGTAATAACTAATTTGCAGAGTGTCATTGTAAGACAGAATCTGATCTGTACAAGTGAAATTACTTGCGTGGTACCTAGTGTTATTAAATGAGTGTTTTAATATCCTAGTCAGTGCGTTCCTACTCCCAGGAAAACACAGATGATGATAATTAATGATGATGATGGTGGTGGTGGTGGTGATTAAATATTATGTAAGAAAAACAAAATGCTTTTTGTGGTATTGAGGATGTAATCCAGGGACATTCTACCTCAGAGCTAGACCTCCAGCCCTATTTTGTTTAGTTTTGTTTTGAAACAGGGTCTCACTAAGTTAATGAGAGTCTTACTACTTGCTAAGGCTATCTCGAACCTGTCATCCTCCTGTTTCAGCCTGCCCAGTACTGGGATTATGAGCATGGGCCACCACGCCCAACTAAGCAGAAAATTTAAAAAGTAAACTGCTTTTACTTTGAAAATTTCCCTAAATTTTGAGGGATGCACTAAGTCCATCCATCCAAAAAATGCTTAGTTGAGCTTTAAAAAAAAAAACACTAATTTGAGACCCAGATGTGGTGGCACATACCAGTAATCACAGTACTTGGGAAGCTGAGACAGGAAGATTGCAGGTTCAAGATCAGTCTCAACAACTTGGGGGGAGTTTCAGCAACCTAGGAGACCCTGTTTCAAAAAAGCTGGAGGTAGAATGCCTCTGGATTCAATTCCTAGTACCAAACGGGGAAGAAAAAAAAAAAAAAAGAATAGCATAAATTTTAAAACCACTAATTTAAAATCTAGAAAGTGCCAGGTGTGGTGGCTCACGCTTGTAATCCCAATACTTATTCTTTATTTTGAAACCGAGTCTCACTAAGTTACGGAGTGCCTCACTAGGTAGCTGAGGCTGGCCGCGAACCCGGATCCTCAGGTCTCAGCCTCCCGAATGCTGGGATTACAAGCGTGCGCCACCACACCCGGCCATAACTTCCTATTTCATGAATATAGTCTTATACAAATATCAGAAAATATTTAAATGTTATAGACAAAATTAAGACATCGAAGAATGACTGATGTGGGGTCCTTACTTTTATTGTAGCAAACCCTTGCTGTTCCAACCCATGTCAAAACCAAGGTGTGTGTATGAACACAGGATTTGACCAGTACAAGTGCGACTGTACCCGGACAGGATTCTATGGTGAAAACTGCTCAACGCGTAAGTTTGCCCTTGCCTTTCCTTATTTGACAAGAGGCTACATAGAGCTGTCGTTTTGTAGATCCGTGTCTTACACCGAGTCCCGTTAACTTTTGCTTCCTTCTTGCAGCTGAACTTCTGACAAGAATCAAATTATCCCTGAAGCCCACCCCAAACACAGTGCACTACATACTCACCCACTTTAAGGGAGTCTGGAACATCATCAATAACATTCCCTTCCTGCGAAATTCAATCATGAGATATGTGTTGACATGTAAGTATGCCTCTGTCTAAAGTTTTCAGCTTCCTCAAAGAAAAATATGCTTTACGATATTGTAGATTACTAAGCCTACTCCAAAGACATACTTCCAATTTCACCAAAATGACTTTAAATAATCTTATTTAGTTTAATAATCCTTCTGACTGTTCAACAGTCAGAATTGTGTGGACTAGATGACCCACATACCTCTAACATCTAGTTTCAGTCAATTTGCAAAAAAGTGGAGTCCTCTTGTTTATTGAATGTCCATGGGCCACAGAACTGTTTCTGAACATGTAGTGCCCATTAAAATAGATGATTACTTTGGATATGGGTGAGAAAGAAAGAAACTTTCCGTAGTTCTAAAGTAATGCCACGCCTACTATTCCAGTCACAGGCCTCCAGAACAGTAAGTGGAGAGTCCCTGAAAAACCAAGATTACTGGAGCATGGCATTCTGAAAAAGGCATATATAGTTGATTAAAGATGCATTTTTAATGGAAGCCACACTTTGAAGAGCAGTCTTTTTTTTTTTTTTTGTACTGGGGATTGAACTCAGAGGCATTCTACCTCCAAGCTATACCTCCAGCCCTATTTTTTATTCTTTATTTTGAAACAAGGTCTCACTAAGTTGCGGAGGGCCTTACTAGGTAGCTGAGGCTGGCTGCATACCTGGATCCTCCGGTCTCAGCCTCCCAAATGCTGGGATTACAAGGCGTGCACCACCACGCCTGGCTAAGAGCAGTCATTTTAAAAGAGTCTTTGTGATTGTTGGAATTCCATTGTTTTAATTTTGCTTTTATTGGTAGATTGTAGTCTCACATCATAATGTAGTTCAAGTGATAGGGATATATATATAGATATATAGATATATATACATCACACTTTTTTATTTTAATTTAATCTTTGTGCTACTTTTTACATTGTATAATTGTTGTAAAACAAAGCATTGATTTCTTTGCATCAGAGAACCAATAAAACAATTATTTTTCTTTACAAATTTCAGCCCGATCACATATGATTGACAGCCCGCCAACTTATAATGTCCACTATGGCTACAAGAGCTGGGAATCCTTCTCTAACCTCTCCTACTACACCCGCGCCCTTCCTCCTGTGGCCGATGACTGCCCAACACCCATGGGTGTGAAAGGTGAGTGAGAAGAGATTGGTTAGAGATGTAATAACTGGAGTAATGGATTGGACTGCAACCTTGAAAATTCAACCTTAAACTATCATTTATTTGTTAATGGCATAGCCTTTTCCCTTTATTATAGATATCCTTAGATATTTTTTTAAGTTGTGAATCTATGTAAACTATCCCATAAAAGTAGATGAGCATTTGCTATAATGTCTTAGTAATTTTAATGTCCCCTAACTTCCTAATAATTTTAAAATGTTTCATATAAACTGAATTAAAGCTAGCTAAAATAGACAGAATTATTTAATAAGAAATCATTCCCCACAAAAGAATCGTTTCATTTATGTTGTGATCCTCTTCACTACTCTAGTTACCCTGTAAGTGATGAGTGTCCCCATAAATGGACAGTCACTATAGGTTTCCTTGAAGAGATGGATGGATTTTGATCATAGCTTTCTCATTTTCTAGGGAAAAAGGAGCTTCCTGATTCAAAACTGCTTCTGGACAAAGTTCTCCTCAGAAGGAAGTTCATTCCTGATCCCCAAGGCACAAATATGATGTTCACCTTCTTTGCCCAGCACTTCACCCACCAGTTTTTCAAGACTGATACTAAGCGAGGACCAGCTTTCACCAAAGGACTGGGCCATGGGGTAAGAGTGCGCTGAGCAGGATTAGAGCAAACCCTAATAAAACGCCAACTTTTATTGCCATGCCAAATAATTTGACCTCTTTTTAAAAAAATGTCACGTCGACAAAAACCTAGAGTTTTCTAGTTTACTGGCTTAGTAAAAATATACACACGCAGACATGTAAATACATACAAATTCATATATAAATGGAGGTATTTTTATTCATAGTAATTTTTCCTTATATATTTAGTTTAAAAATTTTAGCACTGCAAAATGTCATGTCTTCAAAAACATTTTTGCACTATAATCATGCTGCTTTTAAGGATTGCATGAAGAGATTTTTACAGCATTATTATCCCTTGAATTTCAAAAAGGTAGCTTCAATGTATTGATAACAACTTTGTATCATTAATACACTTTGTAAGGAAGCCAGGCATGGTGATGCACGCCTGTAATCCCAGCATTTGGGAGGCTGAGACCGGAGGATCCAGGTTCGCAGCCAGCCTCAGCTACCTAGTGAGGCACTCCGCAACTTAGTGAGACTCAGTTTCAAAAATAAAGAATAAAAAAAATAGGGCTGGGGGTATAGCTCAGAGGTAGAATGCCTCTGAGTTCAATCCCCAGTACCGCAAAAAAAAAAAAAAAAAAAAAAAAAAAAAAAAAATACACTTTGTAACACTTTTTTTTGAGATACTAGGGATCTAACTCAGAGCCTTGTGTATGCTAGACAAGTACCTTACAACTGAGGTACATCCCCAGCCCTTATTTTCTAAGACTTTTTTTTTTTTAACAAATACTATGTGATTACAGTGAAGGATATAATATTATTTTGAGTATGTGGTGCTGTGGATTGAACCCAGAGGCATTCTACCTCTGAGGTACATACCCAACTCTATTTTATTTATTTATTTATTTATTTATTTATTTATTTATTTATTTATTTGCGGTACTGGGGATTGAACTCAGGAGCATTCTACCTCTGAGCTACACCCAAGCTCTGATTTTTTATTCTTTATTTTGAAACAGGGTCTCACTAAGTTGCGGAGGGCCTCACTAGGTAGCTGAGGCTGGCCGCGAAACCAGAACTTCCAGTCTCAGCCTCCCAAATGCTGGGATTACAAGCATGCGCCAACATGCCTGGTTCTATTTTATTTTTTAAATTGAAAAGAGGTATCATTAGTTTGCAGAGGGTCTCACTAGGTTGCTAAGGCTGGCTTCGAACCTGTAGTCCTCCTGTCTCAGCCTCATAAGTACTGGGATTACAGGTGTGTATCACCGTGCCCCGCTAATAAAATTTTTAAGATCCAAATGGGAATGCTAATGCCTTCAAACACAAGAGGCATATAGACTTCTGCCTCTGGTAAATAGAGAAATTAATTTAGTAGTTTGTGGCTTGAAAAACAATGCGTTCTTAAAAAAATGTTAAAGAAAGCTAAATCATCAAATTAATGATAAAGTACATAAAAAGTTTATGGAAGATTGTTCAACAGCAACAAAATGAAATAATCCCTTAATTTTCCAGGTGGACTTAAACCATATCTATGGAGAAACGCTGGATAGACAGCATAAACTGCGCCTTTTCAAGGATGGAAAACTGAAATATCAGGTGTGTCTCCTTTGACGATTACGAGTCATGACCCGCCACCTACACTTGTATTTTAAAATCTCTAGTGATGAGTTGTCTTTTTTAACTCTTTTTATGAATGTTTATGCCTGTCACTTTTCAGATGGTTAATGGAGAGATGTACCCTCCCACAGTCAAGGATACGCAGGTAGAGATGCTGTACCCGCCTCATATCCCCGAACACCTGCGCTTTGCCGTGGGCCAGGAGGTCTTTGGTCTGGTGCCTGGTCTGATGATGTATGCCACAATCTGGCTGCGGGAACACAACAGAGTGTGTGACATTCTCAAACAGGAGCATCCAGAGTGGGATGATGAGCGCTTATTCCAGACGACCAGGCTAATACTGATAGGTGAGCGAGAAGGACGAGTTACACAAAGCCCCCTTCCCCTGAGTAACTTCTTTGTTACCTTTGCTATGCTTCAAGGAATTCTGAGAGAATGTTGTCAATGAAAGATGGTGTTCTGTTAATTCAGTCCAGCAGCATGATAAGTAACGAAGTTATTGATATTATTTATGATGTAGTTAATTATCATTATATTTATAATGTAGTTGTATTATTGATAATGTAGTGACCTTCCCTTTTGTTTTGAAATGAATGAAGAAAAGGAATGGCAAATTAACCAAAATTCATTTCAATCCCTTGAAAGTTTGTGATCAGAAAGAGCTAAGGTTTTAAGTTATTTGTTTTGTGCAAATAGGAGAGACCATTAAGATTGTGATCGAAGACTATGTGCAGCACTTAAGTGGATATCACTTCAAACTGAAGTTCGACCCAGAGCTGCTTTTCAACCAACAATTCCAGTACCAAAACCGGATTGCTTCTGAGTTTAACACACTCTATCACTGGCATCCCCTTCTGCCCGACACCTTTCAAATTGATGACCGGGAGTACAACTATAAACAGTTTCTCTACAACAACTCTATATTACTGGAACACGGACTCACCCAGTTTGTCGAATCATTCACCAAGCAAATTGCTGGCAGGGTAAGCATGATTACTGAAAAACAGAAGACTAGTCAGTAACTTTAGAATTTCTGCCACAGAAATTGTTTTTATTATAGTTATAAAAGAAAAATAAATTATTTGACTAGTAAAATTGTTTCTTCAAACAAGAAGCCTAAAAATATTTTTGAAAAGTCTCAAGTTTTAGTCTACAGTTGTCAATCAAGTAATGAAGTGCACACATATCTGGAAAATAGATATTTTCAAAAACATGATATGATCTTATTGTTTATAGAAATAGATATTTAAGACTTGAATAGCAATTAGAAAATACATATATATACGTATATATACATATATATATATAAAGAGAGAGAGAGAGACAGAGAAAGGGAGAGAGAGAGTATTTGATACGGACGATTGAACCCAGGGACATTCTAGCTCAGAGCTATACCCCTAGCCCTATTTTATATTTTATTTGGAAACAGAATCTTCCTAAGTTGCTGAGGCTGGCTTTGAAACTGCTATCCTCCTGTCATTCTCCCAAGTCCTGGGATTACAGGTGTGCACCACTATGCCTGGAAAATTTTTGCAGTTTTAAAAAGCAAATTATTTCTTAAACAGTGCCCCTTTGACTCTTAAGCACAGCTGCTGTCAAACTGTATGTAAGCATCTTTCCAAGAGATAAAAACAGTTTAGGTCTCTTACCTACTTTGTAGCTAAAGAATATTTTTCAAGCAGGAGTTACCATTCCTAAAACTCTTGTTTGACTGTTCAATTTGTCATCCACAGGTTGCTGGTGGCAGGAATATCCCTCTTGCTGTAGAAAGAGTGGCAAAGGCCTCCATTGACCACAGCAGAGAGATGAAATACCAGCCTTTCAATGAGTACCGCAAACGCTTTTCCCTGAAGCCCTACAAATCATTTGAAGAACTAACAGGTGAGAAACAGTTTCTAAACTGCATTAGATAATCAAGGGTCAAATAGAAAGCTCAGGGAATTCAAAAGCAAATTGAGTAAAGGGATAAAACCATGTTTGATTATGTCACCACGTCTCACACTGGTTGTCTCTCTGTCTTCACCACTTTCCCAGGAGAGAAGGAAATGGCTGCAGAGTTGGAAGCCCTCTATGGTGACATCGATGCAATGGAGCTGTATCCTGCCCTTCTGGTAGAAAAGCCCCGCCCTGATGCCATCTTTGGTGAGAGCATGGTGGAAATGGGGGCGCCATTCTCCTTGAAAGGACTTATGGGAAATCCTATCTGTTCTCCTCACTACTGGAAACCCAGCACTTTTGGAGGAGAAGTAGGTTTTAAAATCATCAACACTGCCTCCCTTCAGTCTCTCATCTGCAATAACGTGAAGGGCTGCCCCTTTACATCCTTCAGTGTGCAAGATCCGCTGCCCACCAAAACGGTCACCATTAATGCTAGTGCTTCCCACGCCAGACTAGAAGACATCAACCCCACCGTGCTGCTCAAGGGGCGTTCCACGGAACTGTAGACGTCTACCGATGATACTTATTTATTTCTATGAACCACTTCTCTTAACTTAATTATTTAATAATATTTATATTGAATGCCTTTCTTAGTTAACATTCTGTAAGGAAGGTGGTCCTCTTGTTTTAGAGGAAAGAGTCACACTTGTGAAGATTTTTGGTGTCACTACTTTAAAGATGTGTTAGCTTCAGGTTAAAAGGGAGATAAGCCCCTGGGAAATGAGTTTTCACATCTTTTTACTTGAATTTTAGTGCATATTATGTTTTAATAAGAACAAGAGCAGAGACGTTTGAACACTTAAACACTGCTACCAGGTGACAAAATGCTGCCAGTTTGGACACTGTCTTTGTTTCCAATGTGTCTTCCATGATGTAGGCATTAGAAGTAAGGTCGTGGAATTTTAAAGGAATTTTGGGACATTTATTGGTTATCAGACATGCAAAAAAGGGTATAAGTGCATTTTTAAATGAACGTTTAAAGCAGCCTCTACCAATAATTTCATTGTTTTTAAGGCAGCCTTGAGACAAGCATTTGAATCTAAACTCACAAGGTAGAATCACTTTTAAGAGTTTGTATATTAACTGAAGGTATTTAACTTGTACCCACACTCATAAAAGAAGCTACCATATCTTTAAATTTCTAAAATCAATAGAAAGTATAATTGTTGACTAAGAACATTATATAAGATTTTTCTTTTTCACTCAGAATGAAAATCTATTTCATGTGACTGTTACAACTTGCTTTTAAATCAAAATACCAAATGTATTAAGGTGGAGAGCCAATGTAGAGCTATCTCAAAATAAGAATATTTTGTAGAAAAACATTTTTGAATTTTTATATGAATAGTAACAAGCCAAATCTATAGCAGCAAAAGTAAAATATCTATATTTAAAGTAAGCAATAAGAAAGAAGGAAACATGCTCAAATTTGTGTTTAAACTTTTGAAGGAGCGCTTGTCTTATCATGGGTCCTGAAGAGCTGGTGCCCAGTGGATTTTGCTTTGAGGTTAATGAGTTACTGAACTGGAGTTGGATAATGATCTATTTTCTTAGATTTTTCTGTTGCACAGTATGATTTAGCCATCCATACTGCAGTGCAAAAAGTAATGGCAGCCTCCTAAAAAGCTTCTTCAAAATGCTTAAATCCATTTTATACATTGTTTTCATCTGAATCTTGATATGGCAATTCAATACATGCCTTTTGAATCTTGACAAAACAATTCAATATATGCATTCAAATTAAGCCTGGCTACCTTCATGCTGCTCCTTTTGTTTTGTTTTGTTTTTCTTGTAGTTATTTTTTTAAGTCTTCCCATAAGTTTATTTCTTCTATTTTGTTTTCCTAATTTTAAGATCAAAACTCTTCCATGTTTGAAATCTATTATTATTTTCTTACTTGAACATTTGCACATTTTCAGGAAAACCTCAGCTCAGGATCACTGTTTAGCTCCTCTTAAGAGGAATAAGAGAAAAAAAGAAAGGCCATTAGAAACAAGTATTCATTTAAGTGAAAGGCAGAGAATACTATTCGTAATTATCTATAACCAAGAACCCTACAAAGAAGCTGGTACCTTAGAGAGAACTTTAAATCATTCTTGACAGAAAAAGAATTGTGCTTCTGTTCAAATGAATGTCCTTTCTTTAAAAAAAAATCAGTCAGTTAGCAAGTGGTTCTGAACATTAATTATATAGATGAAATAATAAATATATTGATGATAACAGTTTGCCACATCTCATTGTCAGCTGACACTTTATGGTACTGTATATTACTTATTTATTGGGGATTTTTATTTATGTATTCTTAGGACATTATTGTTGGAAACTGTGTTTAAGCCTGCAATCATTGATTTTTTAAAATTATATCAGAATCAGTATATCTTTTATTGTGATTACCTCTCTGAATTATGTAACTGAAAGAAATGATTAGATTATGATTCACAGAAAAATATTCAGGATCTTAACACTAGTATTGTAAGGCATTGAAGGTTAGAATTTATGTCTCTATTTTACTCATGCCCAGACCACAGAGAACATTGCTTCATTGACCTGGACATGTCATAAAGACACATCTATTGTGTATTATTTTTTAAGGGCCTGCGAATGATTCATTAATTCATTCAACCAAAATTTATTGGGAAAATATTCTGTACAAAACACTATGAGTTTTAATATTTTTAAACCAAGCACCAATTACAGGTAACATCACTATCTGTATAAATAACTGAAAAAAAAAAACAAAATAAACAAAAAATAAAATAAAAACATGTCTCTTGGAAAAGGAGATAAATGTTATTAAAGAGAAATAACTCAGGAAATTTTTTCTTTATGATTTTGTGTTTAAAGAGTGCAAAGTTAAGAAATAGTCAACATTAGGAAAATTTGTACGAACAACTGCTCCTTTCACTATTTTTTTTTCTTTGTAAAAAACAAGCCAACTTGATTGTTACTGACATCACCCTGCTGACCAAACCTGGTGATTAGGGTTATCTGTGAATGTTGCAGTGCATCAGACAAATGTGTATTTAAATTAACTTATGTAAAATATAAATCTTGAAACAAATGACTGTTTATTTTTATATGATTTAAGTATAGAAAAAGCTTTTCAGAAAATAAATTTTGACTACTTCTAAATGTCTTTGTTGTATGTCATAGGATTTTTCTAAAGCCTGTGTCTTAAAATAAAAGCATCATCGTGTGTTCCTCTATCTGTTCGAAAGTAGGCCAGCCCTTAATGAAATGGACCTGCCCTCGGTCATACAGAAGTTTCCTAAAATGATTATTTGTTATTTCTTATGCATTAAAAACCTATATTGAAAAATAAAGGCATTGTAATACAGGAGATAGCAACAACCTTGTTTTCACAAGCTAATCTAGAAGAAAGCAAAAACACAAAAGGATGAGAATAAGAAATGTTACCAAGAGCTGGGCATGGTAGCACAAGCCTGAAATCACAGGCTGAAACAGGAGGATCGCAGCTTGGAGGACAGCCTCAGCAATTTAGCAAGGCCTTCAGCAACTTAAGGAGATCTTGTTTAAAATTAAAATTTTAAAAATGTTCCTTTGAGATTCCTCAAATATTTGGAGATTTTTCAGCTATCTTTCTGCTACTAATCTTTAAGTTAATCTGTTGTGGCCTGAGAATATACATTCTATGATTTCTAATTTTAAATGTCTTAAGGTATGCTTTATGCCACAGAATGTGGTTTATCTTGGTGTGTATTTCATGTAACTTAGAGAAGCATGTGTATTCTGCTCTTGTTGAATCAAGCAGTCTATAGATATCAATTATATGCAGTTGAGTTGATGTATAGTGTTACTGAATTTAGCTATGTCCTTAGTGATTTTCTGTCCTTTTCTGATAGGGGGAGAGGGCATTAAAGTATCCACTATCTATTTCTCCTTGCAGTTTTATCAGTTTTGCATCATATATGCTTTATTGTCAGTATACTAAAGGATCATTGTATTGTCTTAGAGCATTTATCTTGCCATCAAAGGTAATGCCATTTTTATTTCTCATAATTTTTCTTGCTTTAAAGTCTGCTTGTCTATAATTAATACCTTTTTTGTTTGTTTGTTTGTTTATGTGGTACTGGGTAATGAACCCAGGAGCATTCTACCTCCAATCTACACACTCAGCCCTATTTATCATTCTTTATTTTCAAACAGGGTCTCACTAAGTTTTGGAGGGCCTCACTAAGTAGCTGGGTCTGGCTGTGGTCCTCCTATCTCAACTTCTCAGCCTCCCAAGAACTAGCATTACAAGTGTGTGCCACCATGCCCGACTAGCAATTCTTTATTGAATTAGTGAATCCTGGCTTTTTGTCCATTATTGGACTAATACATTTATCGTTTTTATTCACTTGCAAGGGTTCTTTATTTAGTAAATATTTAATAATGTGTCAATATAATCACCTGGTGTAATTTGTCTTTTAGGTTTGTTTTTTGGGGGCATTTGAATAACACAGAAGTTTCAAAATTATTTTATATAGTCAACTTTTTTAATATAACCTTTGCGTTGGTCATCACATAGTCTCATTCATTTATTCAAGAAACATTTGGGGGTGCAGATCATGAATTACATACACATACATATTAGGTGCTATTCAGGATGTTAGAGATACCAAGGCGAGCTAAAGAAACAAAGATCACACATCTAGGATGAGTATGTGTGAGATAGACTCAAGCAAATAAGTCACTTAAGATTAGATTATAAAAAGTTCACTGATGATAATTAGTAGGAAAATGTAATGCAGAGAGTTAACAAGATATACAATATTTGAGCTTATGCCTGAGATAAGAAAAACTCCACCATAGAATGGAAAATCATTCTGGTTAGAGATGAGAGCAAATGCAAACTCCTTTGGGCAGGAATGGGTGAGATTAAGACACATAGGGTCGCCGGGCGTGGTGGCGCACACTTGTAATCCCAGCATTCGGGAGGCTGAGACCGGAGGATCCGGGTTCGCGGCCAGCCTCAGCTACCTAGTGAGGCCCTCTGCAACCTAGTGAGACTCGGTTTCAAAATAAAGACTAAAAAAAATAGAGCTGGGGGTGTAGCTCGGAGGTAGAATGCCCCTGGGTTCAATCCCCAGTACCGCAAAAAAAAAAAAAAAAAAAAAAAAAAGACACATAGGGTCTAG